>JXTC01000414.1:60247-152307 GCA_002914845.1 Trema orientale
TGCTTGTCGAAGTATTGCTTTGTCTGTTGGAACCTCAAAAGTGGAGTTTTTTTTTTTTTTTCCTTTGCTCATTAAGAAGTAAATTTGTGGATATGCACAATATTTTCATTTTAGAGAATAAAAGCCCAAAATTTGCAGAAGCCCAAAATCTGGAGTGAGGCAAAATTAGACAGTAACAAATCCAATTTCAACACTATCGAAAGTGTGAGAGATCAAACCAGAAAAAATCCCAAATTCCACAACACCCCTTAAAGAAATCAAAGTCAAATCTCAATATCACCACACCATAATAAAAGGTGAAATTTTTATTTCAAGAGATTTAAAATCTACGACTGTGTTCTTTGTAATAGCGATGTGAAATAGCAAATAATCACCATGAAAGCCACTCCCGTGTGAAGACTATCTGCTGAATATAGTTGTTCTAGGCCACCACCCTTTTAATATCCAGTAAGCCACGAAGTTGAAAGAGACCCCAACCACGATCCATCTCTTATGAGCGACGCACACCTCCGCAGCGGTGATTTTTGGGGAAATGATGAGGGTTTGGTGAGATTATGATTTTGGTTTGGTGGGTCAATTTAGGGTTTGTTGCAAAGGATGAGGAGGAGAAGGGGAAGGGGAAAAGAAGAGTGGGTTAGACTTAGATCTATATATTCCAACAAGCAGAAAAAAAAAAAAATATGTATTCACGATTTGAATTTTAATTTTTTTGTAATTTTAATTTTTCAGTTTTTTAAATGAAAATAAAAAAAACTAATAAAAATCAATTTAAGAGGGGTAAAACGGTCTTCTTACTGTTCAAAATATTGGGTAGGGTATATATCTGCAAAAATTTAAAATCTCAGGTTATTATTTTATAAAACTCAAATGTCAGGTTATTTTTTGCAGAAAGGTCAAACCTTAGGGTATTTTAATGTCATTTACCCTTAAGCAATATGCATTTTGTAATCTATTTAAATCATATATGAGCAATTAATGTGTCAATCAAATTTAGACTCATAAATAATTCAAATAAAGCAATCCATACCTTCCTTCTAAAAGCTCTTCATCCTTGTGTGTGTGTGTGTGTGTGTGTGTTGAGGTTGGACTTAATCATCATCTTTGATTTGTCTTTAGGCTCTAATCATTCAAAACTTGATACCATACCTACAACAACATCATCTATGCTTTTCTCGTTGGAGGAGTCATTAGTTTCATCAAATATCACATGTATAGATCCATCTACTACTTAGTTTTTTTTGTTGAAAAACTCCCTTTATGCATTGCTAGTAGTAGAGTAACCAAGAAAAGTTCCAACATTGGATTTTTAATCAATATTTTCAAATTGTCTTTATCTTTTTTTTTGTTTAAAAAGAACTAAGTACTAAAATAACCAATATTTATTTCAAAACTCAAAATGGTATCTTATTCAAAATAAGTCTAATCAACACTCGGTTTAAAAGATAACACATAGTATTGACGATTTTGGCCCAAAAGTATTTTGGTAAAACATTTGCCTTCAATGTGATCAAGGCCATTTTGAAACTAATAAAGAAGATCATGTAAATCTTTTTGAAAAATTATCAACTAACTCAAAAGCAAAATATTTTTCAAAAACAATTAACTAGGTTTCCAAAGAGACATACTTTACAAATCTTGTTATTTCCAAAAGATTAGTCTAGGTAAGCCATAACAAGATTCTTTTAGTAAAGTTTTGAAATTGTAACTATACTAGCATGTCCACGTTTTCTATGCTAAAATCAATAAATATTTTTTTTTGATCAAAAGAAATAATCTTATTTGTTCAAAATTTCAAATTGAGCATTTGATATAGTAAAAGAAAAAACTCAATAACTTAATCATAGTTGACAAAAATTAAGCATATTAGATTCTAGCAAGACATTATCAAATATAGGTAAAGAATTGTTACTGATATTACTTATGCCAACGATCTTGCTTTTTGCGTTATCTCCAAAAATTAAATATCCACCATCATTTCTTTATAAAAATTCAGAGCTTGGTGAAGTCATGGGTCAAGTACTTAGAGCGAACACTTTCTTGCTTGTTCCTACAACAAAGATTCAAATATGGACTTTTGGTACCCACATAACTTTGGGTCCTTGGGGGTTAGTCTAGATTCTTTTAGTACCCAAGCTAGTTTTCCACCAAAATAACCATTTTTCTTCACAAAGCATGAAAAACTAGTACGTCCATCTTGATTGCAATAATTGCAAGTATGCTTAGTATTACTAGTACTAGCTTTTACAAAGTAGTTTTTGAGGTATTTTTATTTTATGGAAGATTTGTACCCAATACTTCCTTTGTCAAAAATACATCTTTGTCCACCAAGTAGTAGATCAAAATTTTTCTTTTTATTTGTGAAATTGTGGACAATGTTGGTTAAATCCAAAACTTTTTCTTTTAAGGAAGTATTTTCATTTTTCAAGGATTCATATAAATCACAATTCAAAATAACTTCCTTTTCTTTTGAAAATTCCTCAAGTTCTTTTGATAAAAGAGATAATTGCTTCTTGAGAGCACTATTTTTCAAAACAAGCAATTTGTAGTTATCATACAATTTATTAAAATTATCAAGTAGCTTATTGTATGATAATTCTTCTTCATCACTATCATTTTCAAAATCACTACTATCATTAAAATCATCAAGTGAGTCAATATCGAGTTCAAGAGATTTTACCTCACTATCGATAGCCATGAAGCACATATTGTTTACTTCTTCTTCAATATTATTACCATCATTGCTATCATCCCAAGTAGCTTTGATTTCTTCTTTTTGCATGTAAGATTTGAGAGTAATGACTTTCTTTTCCTTATCTTTCTCCTCATCTCTTCATCGTTTTCTTCCATTTGACTTGTTATGGTATATGTGCTTTTAAGAATTTTTCGCATTTCATGTGTATTAGTAGCCATTTGTACACTATTATAAATATTTATATCTATACTACATAACAAATAATTAAAAGCATATCCATTCCTAGAAAACATGATTTTGTCAAAATTATCATACTCCTTAAATTCTTTTTCAACAAGTTTATTGTCAATCATTTCTAAGGAATATATGGACCTTGAATAACAATATTTAACAAATCATCCCCCACGAATTTAAGAAATTTAATCATTTTGATTTTCCAAATATTGTAGTCAATACTATTGAAAAACGGTGGTCTAGTTGAAAACCCCTCATTTGAAAGATTTTGAAAATTATTTGGGTATACCATCTTAAGACAGTTAAGTCTTTAAAATTTGAGTACCAAGCTCTGATACCAATTGTTAGCTATTGTTAGCCCAAGATTGACAACCCAAGAGAGGGGTGAATTGGGTTTTAAAATTTTTGCGGAAACTTTTCAACTATTTAAAACCATAGACCACTATTTTTAAACTTTGAAGCTAAACAAACAATATTACCAACTATATAGCAATAATAGCAAGTATATTAAGCACACTAAATATCAAATACTCAAATAAATAGCTTGCAATAAAGTAAAGAGTGTAGGGATAGAGAAAATACAAACTCGATTTTTACGAGGTTCGACAAACACGACAGTTTGCCTACGTCCCCAGTCCTCGACAATTTGCTTTGAGCTTCCACTATTCGGATCAAGATTATGGGCTTGACCGACCCTTGTACAAACGGAGTGAATTCTTCTTAGGCACACTCTAGCCTTTACAATAGTCTTGACTCTGGCTCTACCACGCCTAATCTCGGATTACTTAGACTCCGGTGCCAATCTCACCTATACTGGGTTATTTAGACAATGGTTCCAACCTCACTAACTCACGAGTTGTTTAGACTCCGGTGACAACCTCACCTACACTCGAGTTGTTTTGACTCCAGTGACAACCTCACCTAAAATGGATTGTTTTGACTCCGGTGGCAACCTCACCTCTACACAGTTTTTTATGACTCTGGTGCCAGCTACACCTCACAGTCAATGGTTTTTTGAGATAAGAGTGAACACACTCACAAACTCTCCTTATAAAATAATGAATACAATTTTGGCTTAGGAGATTTGAGAACACTGCAATATAAATATTCTAAGATTGGCTTAAATAGATTTGAAAGTTAAAGTGAAGTAAAAGAGAGCTTTTGTACTTAGAAACTGATTGGGTATCAATGTAGGTTTGTGTTCTCTTGTTCTAAGTCGTCAAACTTGGCTCTATTTATAGATATTTTCAAAAACTAGCCGTTTTCGACCGTTACTGGCTGTCTGCAAGAAAAGTGGTCGACCATTTTTACTAGCTGTTGGAATCTGATAGTGACATTTAACTCCAACGGTCAAATGGTCATGCTGTAGTGGTCGACCATCGGTGATCGACCATTTTAGGACTAGAAACTACCGATTGGTTTCCTTGGTTCCTTTTTGGTCGATATTTTAAATCCCATTATTTTCCAAATATTTTTATCACTAAAAGTAGACTTTTTGAGGGAATTTTGGCTACACTAAAATTGATATTTATTTTCAAACTTCTAAAATAAAATAAAGTAGAAAGTCTGCAGGCTACTTAGGTCCATTTATGGACATAAGCAAACTTCAAGATCATGGAATCTAAGACTTGATGAAACGATCAAGTCTTATGATTTCGATCAAAATGTTAATGAACCTTGTTTTGGGGTATTTATAAATTACTAATAAATTTTTATATTAGGAACATAAAAGGATTATATGGCAATATTAAAGAAGTAAATAGTGAGATGACACCAGATTGACATGTGTCAAAACTAATATTCTCTCATGGACACGTATATGGCAAGATGTCACACAACCAAATGACTCATCTCATGCATTGGAGCGGTTGAAGTTCATCTTATATGCCTATAAATATAGGCCAATTACTTGTAAATATAACTTTCACATGAGACTAGATAGATATAATAATAACTTCTCTTATCTTAACTTCATTCTCAATTTATTCATATATACTTATTCTTTTCTTCCTCCATATTGACGTCAATTATATCATCACTTTTTTATCATTTTTCTTCTTGATTTTGATTTCCAAGGAGAATATTCACAAATACTACACATACAAACAACGTATTTACATATGTTTTATACGTATATATTTATAGCCACTCATATATATATATATTCACATTCATACATACTAATATCTATATATTTATACATATTTATAAATATATATACACACATAGATAAATTTATACATATATTTATATTATTATTATTATTATTATCATCACTTCTATTTCCGCTATGCAGTTTTTTGAAATATTGAGCTACCCATCCTATTATTTTCTATTACTCTAAATATTTATAGGGTGTTAATAGTATATATTGTGCTAACATTTAAATTGTGCACTTTAAATACCACAGATCTGTGATTCTGAGTTGTTTAGCAAGTTGATTTGTAGCGAATACGACCCTTGTTTGCAACCGTTCATGTTAAATTCAATACTTTTATTTTCTTTTATTTTTGACAATATGACTAGAATCACCTCTGACAAAGATCTAATTTTCTAATTATTTATTTTTTAGTATTGTTTATTTATATTTCTAACCGAATGACTGGAATTACCTGTGTCAAAAAAACTAACCATCTTTTTGTTTATTTCTGACCATATAGCTAGTATCACCTGTGTCAGAAATACTAGCTATCTAACACGTGGTGATGGTCATTGAAACTACCCACACCTGTTTACTTGCAGGTTGAGTTGTCAAAGATGTAATAATTTTCTGATACGTGGAATTGTATTGCTATAATTTTTCACATTATTTTCTACATTTTTACCACTATGTTGTTTATCCTTAATTAAGTTTTCTTACACTTAATTAATTTTTCTTTAATTAAATCATAAAGAAAGTACCCCAGAACGTTAAAGGCAACTCTACTGGAGAGTAGCTAAGTGAAACCAGATTTCTTCAATATTTCCAAAATCTCTCGGAACTCTGTCCGTTCATTTATCTTAAAAAAAAAATCATCTCTAGACTCTACCAAATTTTCTCTTTAAAAAAAAGGTTGTTGTGAAAATGACTGAAGAATAGAATTTACAAAGCAATGAAGCATCAAGTCAGCAAGAGGAAATACTTGCTCAGATGAAAAGCACATTAGAAAATTTGATGAAATATCAAGAATTGATGATGCATAAATTGGCTGAAATGGATAAGAAAGATAAATAGGGGACTGTTGTTCCTATCCCTTCTTGTCAAAATAATAATTTACTCGTATCAGACAATCAAAATCTTGTCATACCAATAACGCAAGAAAACCCCGCTAACCTCATAACTCCAGTTGGAATGAGTAATGGAATTTCCCACAGTTTCATTACCAAAGAACAACTACAAGATGTGCTCAAAATAGAGACAGAAAAAACTAGTAAAATTATTACAACAGTAGATTTCCAGCCTCCTTATGCTACATATATTTTGTCTAAGCCATAATCGAAGGATTGCACTAATACTCGTTTCAAGAAATTTGATGGAAAGAAAGGTAATGCTAAGGAAAATGTCATTGATTTCCTAGATAATCTCAGAATCTACGCCAGTGACCATGAATTGAGGCTAATGGAATTTTCCAAATACCTCATAGATCGGGCATATTCATGGTTTGCCAATTTACTAGTAGGTAGTATCTTTACATGGGATGAATTGATCGCAACATTCTGCACTAAATTCTTCATAGCAGAGCACAAGTTAGATTTGTCTGATCTTTCCAATGTAACACAAAAAGAAAATGAATCGCTCACAACTTACATGAATAGATTCAAGGAAAAGGTTTTGGACTACAAAGAAATCATCTAAGATAAGAACTGATTCGGATGTGTATCAAAGGCTTGCGAGCTGAATACAAAGTCCACATTCAGAATCATGTCATCCCGAATTTTACCGAAATAATGCTCAGAGTAAGCAACACCGAAAAAAAATAGTGGAATTATATAAATTTTTTAGAAGGTTTGGTGCTGAAAGTTGGGGCAAGCCATCTTTTTTCAAGCAAAAAGGAGAGGTCACTTTGGTTGAAAAAGTGTGTTAAGACAAAAGAAATCGACCAACTCCTCCCGAGATACCTCTAATATAAAATCAAATTATTTCACTCGTATGAGTATGGATAGAAGATGGAGTATTATGGCCTCCGCCAGTCCAAACTCTGCCTACAACAGATGAAACAAGGAATCCCAAATTCTATTTGTTTCACAAAAAAATAGGTCACGCTACATATGACTATTATACAGTATGGAAAACCTATTATGAAAAAGCTTAAAGAGGCGAAATTTAATCAAGGCAACAACAACAAAGAGCTGAGAAAAACCTATTCTGTAACCATGGAAGAGGTTAAATAAATGTCTACACTACTATTGAGATGACTGGCAAAGATAAAAGTTTGTAAACAACTATCAAGAAATCCAAAAGTTGCCACAAAAAATATAATAAAGTCTCAAGTTCTATAATGAAGTAATATGAACCATCTTCAATAATTCACTGAGTTTTAGGCCCAGGTAAATTTTCAATACCGACCATAATAACTCTACAAACATTCCCTTCATTAGGGACTGTTAATTGTAAAATATTTCAGTTACAATAAATGGTTAGTTTCTATTTTTTTGTACTTCTATCATATGGTACACGAAATTAATAAACTTTAGTACCTGAATATTTGATTGAGGTTGTATGAAACTGCAATCATTATAAATTATATTTGACAACTTCTATGGTCACGCAAAATACTATGGCAATCGACAATGTGATTCAACTAAAGTAGGATCATGCGAGATACTAAAGTTATCAATAATGTGACCTAGCTAGAGCAGGATCATGTGATATGCCATCAAGGCTAATCGATAAGATGACATAGCCAAAAGCAAGATCACGCGAAGCACCAAAAACTGTCGACAAGATGACCTGACTAAAAGAAGGATGATGCGAGATGTCGAAGCTATCGATAAAATGATCTAATTTAAATAGAATTATGTGAGATGCCGATCTCAAGGCTATCAGTAAGATGATCTGTTTCAAAATAACATCAGTAATATTATACTCATATTTTATATTTATACAAACACTTCTGACTTAAAAAAAAGGTAGGTGTGAATTGTGTCCAATTAATTATTATACAAACTCCCTCATGAGATATTATATCTTACTATATAGCTAATTTATCAATTATCATCTACACCGATAAATATTAAGGACTAATTGAAACTCTTATAAGTTTCTATTTCTCTTATTCTTACCCTTAATAATTATTTATATTTTTTCATATATCTAAATATGAAAGTTTGTTCTTTATATTGGACTAATCTTTCAATTTTTCAAGGAAACGTAACTTTCTTCCTCATAATTTATTTACATGAGATGCTCACAACAATTTGGAAGCAGTAAACTTTCTTCTGAAGAGCTATTCTCAATAACATCACAAGCTGCTGCAAAGAACTTCTCTATTGACAAGCAAACTGAATTTAATGATTGAAGCTTCACAGAAATTACTCTCAACAATACTCAAGCTCATCTCTAAAGTGTTACTCACATGCAACATACTCTTTTTCCTTTCTAGAGATTTTTCCCACCAAATTTTGCTCTAAGTAAGGTTTTAATGAAACGTTGTTTGGGTTGGGCCAATCAAATAAAAATATTTTGACACGATTATCTGGATTCCAACTAGAGCAAACAATCTGCTATTCCGAGCTTGCCTACAGTTCGTATTAACCATTTTTCATGGATCAAAAGAATATTGGACTATTTTGTAGGTAGATGCCAACCAAGTTGGGATGTACCTGTAAGACTTTCTATGAAGACAAATTCAGATAGAGCAAGACACACATAACACAAAGATGTCGGCCAATAATTTTCTTTATTAAAGATCAGAAATCTAAAAAGTGAGCTCTAGTAAATGGTCACATTTACTATAGCTCAGGGGACTTAATGTTTTGGGGTATTTACAAATTACTAATAAATTTTTACATTAGGAACATAAAAGGATTATGTGGCCATATTAAAGAAAGCAAATAGTGAGATGACACCAGATTGACATGTGTTAAAACCAATATTCTCTCATTGGACACATATATGGCAAGGTGTCACACAACTAAATAACTCATCTCATGCATTGGAGTGGCTGAAGTTCATCTTAAATGCCTATAAATATAGGTCAATTACCTGTAAATAGATAACCTTCACATGAGACTAGATAGATATAATAATACTTTATCTCATCTTAACTTCATTCTCAATTTGTTCATATATACTTATTCTTTCTCTTCCTCTACATTGATGTCAATTACATCATCGCTTTTTTATCATTCTTCCTCTTGATTTTGATTTTCTAGGAGAATATTCACGAACACTACACAAACAAACAACGTATTTACTACATTTTACACATATATATTTATAGCCACTCATATATATATAAATATCCATATTCATACATACTTACATCTATATATTCATATGTATTTATAAATATATATACACACATACATAAATTTATACACATATCTATATTATTATTATTATTATTATTATTATTATTACTTCTGATTCTATTATGCAGTTTTTTGGAATACTGAGCTACCCACCCTATCATTTTCTATTACTCTAAATATTTGCAGGATATTAATAATATATATTGTGCTAACATTTAAATTCTGTATTTTAAATATTGTAGATCCGTGATTCTGAGTTGTTTAGCAAGTTAAGTTATAGTGAATATAACCTTTGTTTGCAACCGTTCACATTAAACTCAATACTTTTATTTTCTTTTATCTTTGACAATATGGCTGGAATCATCTCTGTCAAAGATCTAATTTTCTAATTATTTATTTTTTAGTATTGTTTATTTATATTTCTGACCGAATGGCTGGAATCACCTGTGCCAGAAAAACTAACCATTTTTTTGTTTGTTTCTGACTATATAGCTAGTATCACCTGCGTCAGAAATACTAGCTATCTAACACGTAGTGATGGTCATTGAAACCACCAATTTTTCGTCTTCTTGCAACTTGTATTGGACATCATTCCAAAGATTTGTCAAATTTTCCATTTCCAGTTCCAAATCATTGAAGTTAGATTGTCAATTGAGAGTGTTTGTAGTGCTAGTTAAATGTACTGCAAAAACAACAGGGAACAAATTCAGGTACTACCAAACTTGAGATTGAAATAACAATTTCTATGACATAATTTTTGGTTATTGCAAAGAGAAAGGGATGGTAGTACTCATATAATATATATATATATAAGAACATATAAAACTTCCATTGAAGTGTTTCTCTGAGCAAGATAGACTTTTCATCAACCTATTTTGACATTTTATTGAAGCCTTTCCAATATTTCTGGGTCCATTAGAGAAGAATGTATTAGGGATGCCCCAAAATTTACTGACTATAATTTATTTGTAGTCTATCTTGCTCAATATTTGGGTCCATTATGCTGATGAAAAGTCTATCTTACTCATAGAAACACTTCAATGGAAGTTTTATATGTTCATATATATAATATATATATATATTATGTGACTACTACCATCCCTTTCTCTTTACAATAGCCAAAATTTGTAAAGAGAAGAATATAAGTTTGCTGATTATAATTCATTTGAATAGTCTTTGAGTTCCAATTATTGAAACTTTTCTTCTAAATTGACTCAACAATCTTTAACCAAAAAGAGAATAAAACTTAAGGCATTTATCTCTTCCTTTTCTCAACGTGCTTTTTAATCATATTCCATAATAAGAACAGAGTCTTGATTAAGTGCCAACTAGGAAACTACCAAGTGTGTGGCGTCAAGCATATTAGCAAAAATAAATGGAGTTCCATGGCTTTCCCTGTTGTTCTATTTTATTTTAATTTTAAAACACAAACTGTTAAGACTAAGCAAGCAATTGATATAATCATTTAGTGTCTTAATAGAGAATTAAGGTTATGATTTGTTATAGATTAACGAATGATAATAAGAAAAGAAACGAGAATACACAGTTTTAAGTAGAAACCCTAATCGGAAAAAATCACTGACAGAGGTGAAAATATCATTATATCAAAAACTACATACAAAAGGTGAGATTACATGGCAAAAGTCGAAAAACATAAACACCCAACAAAACCCAAAACATATGTGTACAGAAAAAATATATACGAAAAAATCAGGCCCGTAAACTACTTAATCCCTCTACTACTACCACAAATCCCAAAAAATTCTCCCAATTACAAAATCATCATATATGTCACACCGCGAGCTTTTCCGGTTAGGCTAAACTCGATTCGGATCACAAACTCTAACAACACAAATTCTAATTAAGGAATGACTCCAATTTTCGACAAACAAACTCTCCACCTCTCCACAATAGGGCAAGACTTAACAACCAACACCAACTAAGTCTAAGCAATGCTTAAACTTGTATCCTGGAAGTGGCTTGGTCATCATATCAACAGGATTATCATGAGTATTAACTTTGCTCACTATAATATCCCCACAAGCAATAACATCACAGACAAAATGATATTGTACATCAATATGTTTGGTGTAAAAAAAACCTGATTTAATTAGGGGTATAAATGTAATTTTTTGGGCTAATGGCAACCTTGTAATATTGAATTTTTGAGTATTAAATTAAAACTATTTGACTTGAACTTAGACTCAATCAAGACTAGGTGCATTTGGAGTAAAAGTATAAATATTTTTAAAAGATTTTTGGTTCACTCTGAGCCTGCCACGTGTGGGCCCACTATCAATAGTGCCCTTGGACTTCATTAAAATTGCTCTGGAGTCCTCTTCTTCCTTGCCAAAATCAAGAAAAATTGTCCAAATAGTCGGAGGAATGCCCAACTGCTAGCTCAGTCACCGTTGATCATTGCTGGCCACGTGCCTGCCTGCGGTCTTTGTTGCTGGCTGATGAATCGAACCCCAGTGGTCCTGCAGCCGTGCGCGCACCGTAGACGGTGCTAGAGCTCAACGAAAATCACACCTGCCGCGATGTTTTTTGACCTCGGCTTCAACTCGATGCCACCAATCTTCTCCAACCAGTCTCGGCCAGTAACTCGCTGCCAGTGAGTACATTCCAGATTTAGCCATTTTTATATAATTAAATTGTTGTATTTTTATAATTATTTTGTAAAATAATTATTTAGGCCATAAAATTTATACGATGTGTTAGAGGAGTTAAAATCATAAACAAATATAATTTTGTGGTATTAAAATGATATTCAGAAGCATGTTAAATTTGAAATTGAAAAGTGGACATTTTTCTAATTATTTTGAAAAAAATGATAATTTTGTAACTTTCAGATTTTTAAGCCCATTTAAGGCTAGGAATCTCGAAACTGAATTCTGATTTCGAATTTGGACTCTGTGAGATCAAGAGATGAATTTTGATATAAAATATCTCTATGTTTTGAAGTGGCGCAAAAATTGAGGCGCGTGGCTCATGAATAGCATCGTTTTGCATGCCACGGGCCGGGTCCTGCCTCGGGACCCACTTTTGACAAATGATATATCTAACTTAGTGTTTTTGGGTGCTGTGAATTCAGTAGTGATATCCATTAAGAAAGTCACTTTTTCAAGTGAGTTTATCAGGATTCCGAAACGACTGTCCGAGCACCTAAGTGACCAACAGGAATTTCTTCGATTGTCGTTAGCTTGATATTACTACCATGTTGAGGTAGGGGTTCAATTACCTGGTTTTATACTTGTTTTGATTTATAATTGCATTATAATTGATTTATGAAAAATCGTGAATTTTACGATAATTGATAAATTGTTGAAAAATATTGAATTATATTGGGATTGGACTGTGTGGAATTTTGTACATATTTTTAATTGTGATTATGGGGTAATACAGCGGTGTGCTACCCATGTTACAGTAAATCTCAAAATAATATCAAGTGCTATTCTTAAAGCATTGTTTGGTGAATATTTTGTATGGTTATTATATATCCTGTTACATGTTGTACATATCATAAGATCACATACTTGAGTTCCATTATTATATCATGATAGTTTAGATCACTAGCGAGTTGCTACACTGCTAGGTGAAAGACCTAAAACTATGCACAGGTTTTTAGAAGACACACCTCCGGATAGTATCAGGATATTGGGTACCTTTAGTAAAGGGTGTTACAGGGCCGTGATGGAAGGATAAAAGCTCACTCATTTACATTAGTTGATGTATAATATATACAATCATGTGTTTTTTATTTTGGTTTTGAATATGTGATTATTCTGGATAATAATTGTATTATAAATTTGGTTTATAAACGGATTTTAGAAAAAGGTATTAACTATGTAGGTTTGGCAAAATTGCATCCATTCAAAAATATAATTGAATTTCTACGGAGCGTGTGAATGTTCACTCCCCCCTACTTTTCCACTTTCAGGTGTTTGTCTGTTTGAGATAGTTATCCCGGTGGTTAGACAAGCTGCGTAACTTGCGCCTGCTTTCCTACTCTTCTTTCCTAATAGGCGTTTATACTCTGTTAACTTTCTTTCTTTGTTAAATTATTTAGCCAAAATTAGTAAATCTACTAAGTGGATGTATGAGGATAGTTTTGTTATTAATTTGAGAACTTAAAACTTCAAGTGATTTTATGTAAATTATTTTAGACATTGGAGTAAAGTTTTCAGTGGAACCCAGTTTACCAAAATTTATGATTTCTCAACAAGTATTCAAATAAGATAGCTAGAAATATTTTTGAACTTCATCGGGTTTTTTTCTTAAGTAATTAAAAACTAATAAGAGTTTTTAAGGGTTATAGAATTCATAATGATTTGAGGACCAAAACAAAATTATCTAATACTTAATTTCTCCTAAATTTCGTAAAATTAATATTTTATTATATTTTCACATAAAATTACTAAAAGTCACGATTTTGGATTTCTGATCGTGACACTTGGTCTCCTCATGAAACATATGATCTTTTGTGAGAAAAATAGCATTTTGACTATCACAAAAGACTATGGTCATCTGTAAGTTTTCACAGAGTTCAGGAAATAAACTTTTCAACCAAGTAGCTTCCTTATATGCCTCAGTAATAGCTATTTATATAATCTCAGTAGTAGATAACGTAACTATAGTCTGCAAGGTAGCGTTCCAAATGATAGCACAACTACCAATAGTAAAAACATATACACCCAGTAAGAGATCTTCTCTTATCAAGGTATCTAGCAAAATAAGAATCAACATATCCAATGACTCTATTTCTAGTTATCCCAAATTGCAAATAAGCATCAGTAGAGCCACACAAGTATCTGAAAATCAACTGAACTAGTTTCCAATGTTCTTTACTAGGATTCGCCATATAACTACTAACAACATTGACTGCATATGACAAATCTGGACGAGAACTAACTATAACATATACGAGAGATCCCACTATACTAAAATATGGAACTTGAAATATATAGTCAACCTCATTATTTGACTGGGGAGATAAACCAAATGAAAGTATTTGATTGGGGAGATAAACCAAATGAAAGTCTGAAATGAGCTGCTGATAGATTACTAACAGGTTTAGCATTCTGCATATTGAATCTGTATGTTTGCTAAAGCCAATCCACAACATTCTCTAGTAACCTCTTCTGCAAAGGGTGTAATATGTTTTAGACTTGCTACATACCCTGCTTTTTTACTAAACAATTTCCAAGCTTCTTCATCAATGAGAGTGTTCACTTTGAGTTCAAAATCAGTCATCGTCTGCCGACAAACATCAGAGAATCGAGATGTCAACAATCTTTTGGGACCGTTGTGAGCTTTAGGCTGTGGAACACCTAAGCAGTCCAAATCAATATTCTCCCATACATCATCTAGAATAAGAAGAAACCCTTTCCTCCTTCTCAAGCCTTTGGTACAGTCTTCTAGCAGAAACCTCAATGTTTTCATCCATCTTCACTTTGAAATTTAGCCTCTAGCTTTCGTCTTTTTACCCTCTTTATGTCCAAACCCATGGACACTGTTGCCCAAATTACAATACTAAAAGGCTGCTTCAAAGCAACAATATTGCTCTTGAGCTTGTTGTTCAAGTTCTTTTCGTCATCCAAAACTCTCATCATCTCATCTAAAGTTCTCGATGCTGTCGGTTGATCTCCAATGGAAGGTCGACCAGGAACGTACTCAAATGTACATGCTGCATAAGTGCTATTGGCATATAAAAACACACCATTTGAGAAAGTTTCAGCATCGAGCAATCTTCAAACCTCTTCAAGCAGTCTTGGCACTTCCATACTGAGACAAAGTCTTCTGTTGTCGTTGTCGACGTTGTTGGCCTCCAACTTGGACACCAACTCTCTTCCACATCTCTAAGCCAATTCTTGACTTGGGTTGTTGGTAACTTCCCATCTTCCTCAGCTGATTCCAATTGACGGTTGACATCATTCTTAAGATCCAAGAGATCATTCATCTTCTTTTCCAAGTCACGTGGCTTCACTTGGACACCATTCTTGAGGTTGGAATATATGCATATCCGGAGAGCAATCTGCCGGTTAATGCCACTTCCGAACTCAATATCGAATATAAAATTTCCATGACAGAAATCGAAAAAAGAAAGGGAAGAGAAATTTTCACAGGTTAATTCTTGATGAACTAGATAAGAGTGAGGAAAAGAAAGCCTGTGTATACGTTGTGTAAGTAGTTGACTTGAAAACTTGCAGTGATGTCAAGAAAGAAACAAGCAAGTAAATTTGACAAACGAAAAAGGTTCTCTTATTAATAACTGTTGCATATTTTCAAGATTATTGATCCTGATATATACCATCTAGCTAGATTTCTGACTTCTAGGACGGGAAGACTTGGCCTCACAATTCACTAAAGCAACTTCTTAGTTCTTACACTACAGTACAAAATTAGGAAAAGAGAAATGGTGAGAACTAAGAATTCTATTAAGTATAAAATAAGTTTTTTGTCTTTATCCTACCACATTTTTAACATTATATATATATATATCAACAAGGAACCAAAACAAAAAGCTCTAGTTATATTATCATGAAGCTAAGAACTGAGAATTTTATTGTTTTATTCTACCAAATATAAGTCAAGGTTGTAGATCAATATTCTACTATATTGCAAGTATGAAATTGAACTTTCATCGTGGTTTCATGTGTCTTGAATTTTGGACTAGAATTCATATTACTTAAGGCATATTTACCGATCCTTTTTTTTTTTTTTTGGATAAAGCATATTTACCTATCTATAATTGTAAAAACCTTTAATTTTATTAAGGGTATTATGGACTTTTCATAAATTGAAAAAAAAATTTTAATTATATATATTGGCTGAAATTTTAATAAAATTGAAGGAGGGGTCAAAGTGGGAAAATTTGTTAAAGTTGGGGTCAATTTCGAAATTTTAAGGACAAACTTGAAGAGAAAATCAAACTAAGGGTTAAAATATAAATTTAGAAACTCTTTTTCCCTATTTCAGATCTGCCACATGTCAATATACCCCCAATTTTTCTCAAAATCCCTAAAATATCCCCGATTTCTTCTTCTTCTTCTTCTCTCTCTCGCACGCCTCACTTTGCAGCTGCATTTCTCGCTGCCGGCGACGACCCACTGCCCAACTCTGGCCGGAGTTTCTTCCCTACTGACCGGCGACCAGACGCCGCCCATCGCCAGCCACCATCGCGCGGCCACCTACGAAGGAGGGAGGCGCGAAGTTGCGCCATCCACACGCCCAAGCCGCGATGTTTGTGGCCGATTTCTGGCCTTCCGCTGCCCATAACCATCACCCACTGCCACCAAATCGAAGCCCAAGCTCCCTCCTATCTGGGTTCACCCTCCACCACCATCAATTTCCGGCCAAGGAGCTTCGGTGAGCATTTAAAAATTTTTGTGGTATTTTCGTCACAAAAAGTGGCGTTTGTACAATTACTTTTGCTATGTTAATTTATTGTACATAAAACTTTCAGGGATGAAAATGTCGTTTAAGATAGGAGAATGGGTGGTAGATATGTAGAAAATGGATATAAGGATTGAGGGAAAAACTGATCTGAAATTTGTGGTATTTATCTAAATATTTTTAGAAAATAGTATTTTTGTAACTTTTCTAATTAGTTTCTAATTAAGCCCAAACTTGAGCTAGAGGCCTCGAAATTAAAATTGGACTTCTGAAATAGACTAAGTAAGATCAAGAGACGAGTTTTGATATAAGACATCAATAAGTTTTGAGGTGGCATGAAATCCGAGACACGAGGCTCAGGATTTCGCCTCAACTTGCGTGCCACGGGCCGGGGGGCCCAAATTAATCGAATTATATGTCTAATCCAACGTTTTTGGGTGCTCTGAATTCAGTGGTGACCTTCGTTTCGAAATTTGAGGCTTCATTTGGAAAGTCACCCCTCAAAGCGAGCTCACGAGATCCCGAAACGACTTTTCGAGCGACTAGGTGACCAATGAGAGAATCTATGGGTGCCGATAGCTTAGTCTAGCTATCCAGGCGAGGTAGGGGTTCAATTACCAAGTTTTGAACTTATTTTGATTTAAAATGTGCATTATGACCTATTTCCTGAAATTGTTAAATTTCATGGACTAAATGATTTGATTGGATATTTTGTGAACTGCTGAATATATTGGATTGTTCTGGGATTGGTTTATATGATTTTATGCAGGTTTAAAATTTTGGTTTTGGAAAATATAGTCGTTATGCTGCCCAATTTTCTTAAAATCCCAGAATAATACCAAATGAGTTTTAAAGCATGATTTCTTGATATACTTGATGTATGGTTATTACATACTCGGTGAAATGTTGTACCTACTATAGGATTACACACTTGAGTTCCATTTTAGCGTCATGGTATTTAGATCACTGGCGAGTTGCTGCAGCGCTAGGTGAGAGACCTAGGCTCCTGTGCAGGATTTGCTGACACACCTCCAGGTGCAGGATGCTGGGTACCTTTGTTCAAGAGGTATTACAGGATCGTGATGAGAGGATGAGAACTCATATATACACTTGTACTTGGTTGATTTATGATATGTACAACATGATTGTGATTTTGATTTTGGTTTTGAGTACATGATTACTCTTGATCTGGATTATTTGTGAACCTGTTTTTTTTTATAAATGGGTTTTAGAAATGTGCTAACCATGCAGGTTTGAAAAGTTGCATTCATACCAAAAAGGTAATTGAATTCCTACTGAGCATGTGAATGCTGACCCCCTTATCTTTCTCCTCTCAGGTGGTGTACAGTGTGACTTGGGTAACTCCGGAGCGGAGTAACTAGGCCGGAAAGAATATTACTAGTTTAGTAGTTAGTAACTACTTAGTACTCACTTTGGATTTGTAATAATATTTCAGGCTCATACTTTGGATTTAGCCTGTATTATCTATTATGCCTACTTGTGATGACAATGGTGATGCATATGTATGTTTTATTACTATTATTAACAGTCTATGTCTGGTGGTGATCACAAACTACGGAAATTTACAATTTGAATTATTTTTATAAACTTTTATAGAAGCTGTCATTTTTCAACTAGCTGTTGTTTTTCTGAAAAATTAAAGTTCTTAAATTTTCTAAAATAAATTATGAATTTCCACTTGTGAAATTTCTCTTATGCAACTGGCCCGGAGTTTGGGTCGTGACAATAATGAACTAGATCATAAAGGGAAAAATTCTGAGAGTATTGAAAAGGAATAAAAAATTTCGTCATCTTTTCCAAATCTCACTAATTATGTGAAGGATCCCAAATTGTAAAAACTTCTCTTATTTCCATTTCTATTAAGGTTCATTATGAATTAGTAAACATGGCTTTACTTACTACTTCCATGTCTATTTATGGAGCCTAAAACGAAGAAAACACCCTCTAAGCCAAAAGGGAAAAAAGTTGGAGAATAATAAAAGCTTTACTTCAACCAGAGAAATAACATATCTCTTTTATGGCTTAAAGTCGCTGCTTCTTCATAAAGATGAGAACTCTGCCTCAGAGATTCTACATAATTGTACTTCATTTATGAATTTTAGGATGATAAACAAATAAAATACTTCCATTGATGAATTTTAGGTTGATAAAAAAATAAAATATTTGAAAACTTGGGTTTTAAAAAAATAATAAATAAAAAAAATAAAAACCCACACATATATATATGATAGAAAGTAGTGCAAAAGTTATTAAAATAAATTAGTAAATAAAAATTAAAAAGATAATGTACCAAACGAAAATGGAGACCTTTAGTCTGCATTATTCCTTCTTATTAGCCCTGAAGATGAAAAATCTAGAATTAAAACCAGAAAAACCAAATGACATTATCTCAAGAAACGACAAGGACATAAAGGAAAAACGACAGCAAACCGGTAGAAGGCCCCGAAATATGAGAAAAACGACAATAAACATAGTAACAAAATGACAGAAATATAAAACGACAATGAATAGTAAACTAAAACGACATTAGTTTTAAGGGTTAAATATATTTTGTCTTAATAACCTAAATCGCATAATGTCTCATACTGACACTTTAAAATTATTTTTTTGTCTCAATTGGATCCATCAACTTTCTTATGTCACAATTTTCTACCTATGCTATATAATGATATATGATATATGCATATTTTTTCTCAAGAAAAAAAACACATATATATGTATATGCCTGCATATTTCTAGCAGTAAAATTCAAAACATTACCAAAGTAATTATTCACTAAGCCAAAGAGCAAAAAAGCTTGATCACATACAAAGTTGGTAAAACTCATATTTGAAGGCAGTAAAACTCAAACCATATTATTACTGAAATACATGAGCTTATAATCCTATAACATATAGACGTTGGTATATCCTACAACCTTTATAAATGAATCAAGATATATAACTTGTCCGAAATCATTTCCATGGCTTCTGAGTCCGGTTGTCTTAAGCCTCAGCTGGTTTGAAATACGGTCTTACAGTTGCCCCAGAGATTTGTAACTTTTCTACTACATCTAGCATCCTAACCACTTCTCTGCCAAGTCTACATCTTCTTCTCCAACTAGAGAAACATCCACAAACCTACGTAGTCTTGTTTATTTCCATGACACTTTCTCGCGTTGAGTTCGCTTTCTTCTCGAGCTCCTCGACGTCTCTAAGCCACTCTTCTGCTTTAGTTGTAGCCAATTTTCCATCTTTCTCTGCTGGTTTCAGCTTGCGAATATCGCTCCGAAGGTCCGTCAAGTCTTTCATCTCCTTTTCAAAACTATTGAAGTTAGATTGTATTTTGAGAGTGCTCTTTGTGCTGTAACAGATACAGCAACAACAGTGAGATAACCAAATCCATGGCACAGATTTTGGTTCTTCTAAAGCTATACAAGAAGAGCAGATATAAGACTTCCATTGAAGTATATTGATAAAAGTTGGACCTTTCATGCTATCTAGTTTGTCATTTGAAAATTTTCAATACCCGTTTTTGGTCCATTAGAGCTCCACGTTTTGCTGAATAATGGTTCATTTGAACAGTCTTTTGAGTCCAATTATTGGACTTTTATCCTGAATTAGCATTGCTCTTGTGGTTCAAGAACTCTCTGCAGTCAACACCCTTTAACTATAAAGAGAAAAGAAAACAAAATGCACATGGGTCTTATCAACTTCTTGGAATATGCTTGTTAGACATTGAAAATATGGATAAGGACTGGATTTTTCGATTGATTATCAAGCGTGTGGGATCAAGCAGGCTTGATAAACAATAGAAAGGAGAATGATATATATATATATATATATGAAATATATATCTCGACTATTGTCCAATCAAATTTCTTGGACCACTAGCCTTACAAGGAGATTCTATATATTGTGTCAAACTAGTGTTACTGACCACAAGTGAATCCAGTCTACATATGTCACAGTCCTCTAAGCTTCATAGTGGTTCAACAAAACAAAACTACTCCTCATTGGACATCCTAAAGAGGACATGTAGGAGGAGAAAAGATATTATCATCTGATATTTTCCTGGAAGATACAAAAAATATACGAAGAGCTTTCCTCTTTCAACTCCAATCTTTATCTATCAAATCAGCAAAAAACCACATCTCCATATTTGTTGCTAGTTTGAGATAATAATCATATCTTTTATAACATGCTCTCAGTACATAATTTAGTTTTCCCTACAGCTCTGTGTTCTGATGAAAATGATGTATAGATAAGTCATTGTCAAAAGCAAATTACAAGACAGATGAGTTGAAAGCTAAAAAAATGCCAATATTAGCTTCTTATTGAAGTATTTCAAATTGGTGGTCACAAGCTATGTTTCTTCATTGGATATTCCATATCATAAAATGATGATGCTCTTTTTCTACCTCTTTTTACACAAAAAGAACATATTTAAAAATAAAGACTAAAAAATAAATAAAAAAAGTTACATTAAAAACTAAGGACAATATTGTATTGTCACCACCATTCAAGGGACACTGGTTTGGAAATTTTCACCAACAAGATAGCCCTTTGTTTGCATCCCCTCTGCGTCAGGCCTGCAAAGAAGAAAAATAGTTTGGACTATAGAAAGAAGCAGACAAAAGACTGTGCAAACGGCGTATCGTTATGCCAAAGTTCTATACATAAATGTTGATTTCTTAGTTATTGAACAAGATAGATAGAATTGGTAAATTGCAAAAAATAATGATTCATTACTCCCTCTACCCCTAAAAACCAGTAAAATGAAAAACGAAAGGACAATATGCATCAAGGAAATTTTCCTTACCATCTATCCTCCTTTGCCAGCATCATAGAATATGAAAATTCTTTGAACAGTTGCTGAAGAATGAATCTGTCTATGTTGTTTTCCCACCTAAGAGAGTTCCACCATTTTGAATCTCCTCTAATTTCCTTGATGGTTAATGCATCGTAGGCTAAGAGAGGAAGCTTCACTAACTCGGGACAGTTGCTCACCTCAATAATCTCCAGACCCTGCCAAGCGACTGCCTTTGCACAAATACTCCTCAAATTGGCCATATTCCTCAGTTTTATGATTCTCAACTTTGGAAGCATCACATGGCAATCAATTGCGTAAGTAATTAGCTGTGTCATCCTTCTACAGTCACTTGCATTGATCTCTTCAAGGTTGGGGACGAGACGAAGTAAAGCGAAGGATATGAGACTGTTTAATCTTGGACAGTCCACCACTTCAATGATTTTTAACCTGCCAAGGCATCCTCTAGGGCTAATCCTCTCCAGCATGATTTTCAAGTTTTTCAGGCGACTGAGTGTCAAACGCTCCAAATTTGGCAATGTACTTCTTGAGGATATGTCCCCATCTAATAGACTGACAAAGCAATTACAACTTGATATCGTCAGTGATTTCAAGTTTGACAGACCGTTCAAGCTCTTCTTGGCAACAATATCAGACAATCCATTTATGCCTCTACATGTTACCAGGTCCAAGGCACTTGCAGGGCATAATAGCCCCTCAAGGCTTCTTTCCAAAAGATTAACCCCTCTGAGGATGACTCTTTTCTCATCAAGTGGAGCTGGCAAATAGCTTGACTCGCAGTTTCTTCGACTAATCCGTATGTTAAATTGTCTCAATTGTCTCAACAAATAACAGCCTAAGGCAAGGCAATCAACACTGTCTAGCCTTATGTAAAGAACTGAAAGTCTCTCTAATGTAATTAACTCATCAAAAGTTACTCCCCTCTCTAGTTCTACTTTACGTTTCACGTCCCACTTGAAAGCACTAAAAGACATATCCAAGATCTCTAGACTAGATAATCCTGATATGCTTCCTGCTTTAATGTTTTCTAAGTGGTGTGTGCGTGACAAGTTTAACTTTCTGAGACTGGTCAGCCTTCCAAATCCTTCTGGTAATTCTCTTATTCGAGTCCCACATAGATCAAGTACTTGGAGTTCATGAAAAGCTCCAAGTTTGGGTAGCATTTCTAGAGCATAACAATCTCTCAAAAGAAGAGCACGAAGCTCCCTTAGTTGAAGAACAGAATTAGGCAAGCTTGTTATGAGAGTTCTGCTTAAATTTAGAACTCTTGTTGCTCTAATTGCTTGAAAAAAGCCAGAAGGTATTTTTCGAAGAGGATTACCTCGGAGAAACAAAACATTGAGCTTTGATGAACCTCGCCATCAATGAGGCAATTGCGTTATATGGTTGTTCATAAATGATACTCTACTGAAAGATTCTTGAAGCTCATCCGGCATTGCTTTGCAATGAGTTGCTGCATTGGCAGGAAAACCCGCTTTCAGGTTCATTTGAAGATATCCATATGGCGAAGCCCCTCAAAACACCATGGATCTTTACAGTTCCAACAGTATCACCTTCTTCTAACATGCATGAGTCCTTCAAATGTTCAATTAAAGCAATCCCATTATCGAATGCTTCCTCTAAAGTTTGATGCCCAACAATAAGTCCACCAGCAATCCAACAATGCACTAGTTCACTTGCTTTTATTGAGTAGTTTTCAGGGTACAAAGAGCAGTATAAGAAGCACCACCAGAGAATCTTACTTGGCAGTGAGTAGTAGCTCAACTTCAGTGAGTCAAACACCTCGATGCTCCCAAACTGCATGCACGAACGTTTCAACTGACGTAGAGCGTCCCTCCAAAGCTGAACCATCGGCTTTTTACTCATTGACTTCGCCATTGTAATAATCGCCAACGGTAATCCACAGCATTCCCTCGCAACTTCTCTTGCCAGAGGATACACATCTTCTAACTTCACTACATCACCTGCAATTCCTGCAAACAAGTCCCATGCCTCTTCGTCTTCCATAACATCTACCTTCACATCTATGTCCGTCATCATCTGCCTGCAAACATCAAGAAAACGAGTTGTAACTAGAATCTTACAGTTGTTTTGGCCATCATCATGTGGTATACCAAGGATGTCCAGATCAATTTTCTCCCAGACGTTATCGAAAACTAGCAGCAACTTTTTTCTCAGCAACAACTTCTCCAATAGTCTGTTGGCCCTCCTGTCTATGCTCTCTTCAGCATCCAATTCTAAATTCACCCTCTTCGCAACTTGACTTTGAACATCTTTCAGATTCAAGTCTTTAGTTGTTGAGATCCATATGACCACATCAAACGGTTCTCTCATGGCAACGGACTCGAGTTTGTTGTTCAAATTCTTGGCAAGCAGAGTCTTCCCGACTCTTCCCATTCCCCAAATACCAACTTTCCCAAAGCGAT
The DNA here is from genome assembly GCA_002914845.1 of Trema orientale. Taxonomy (NCBI): domain Eukaryota; kingdom Viridiplantae; phylum Streptophyta; class Magnoliopsida; order Rosales; family Cannabaceae; genus Trema; species Trema orientale. Next base: position 84,278 of record JXTC01000414.1, read on the forward strand.
CATCATCTAATAATTGCAAAAGTTGCTCCAACCTCTGCTGCGCCTTTTGTCCAACAAATGGTTGAGCCTGCAGTCTCTCTACTAGTTTGATAGGAGGCTTTCGTACGTATGTAAACTTCGAAAAGCTGCAGGAGTTTATTAGTTGCTTCAGCTCACAACAGAGCTTTCTTGCGATTAGACTGAGTTGGTATTGGCAGCACATGTTGATGCAAAGATGGTTTCCATGGACACTGCTGGTGGCATTGGTTTGAGCTGCCTCGAGAAGAACTCGCTGGACTTCAAGCTCGAGCTTCTCAACATTTTCGAGCCACTGATTAGTCTGTTCTGTTGGAGACCACCCTTCCATTCTCCCTATGCTAATCTCCTCATTTACGTCATTCTTCAGCCGCGTAATTTTCACCATTTCATCATGCAGAGATTTGATATTCCCATTGAAATTTCTGAGGGTGGAAAGCCTCGAAAAGACGAAGCTGAAGGTACACCTACCAACTTCAACAATGGCTCCACCTAAAGAGTCCATGGTTAAGGGACAATAGCTCTTCACACTAAAGCTTATATTTTATACACATGTTCAACCAAAAGAAAAAGCAAAAGAGACAAAATTGAGGCAATGAAACAAGAACAAGAGGATAAATATTGGCTTAGTCAGCTTCCAATCAAGTTCCAGATAATTAGGAATTTCAAGTGTAATTCTAATTTTTTTATTTGATGTAATGGTCATTACATTGTAAAGGCCATTCATAAGTAAAAGGTGAAACCAAACAATGTAAAGCCATTACATTCCATTCTATTACATTTCATTACTATCAACCAAACACCACCTAATTCATCGAGTAAAACTTTCAGTAATGGGAATAACTAGCTTATGTGATATAAGAATTGCATTTAAAAAACTTAATCGTCAAATTTTTGTGCTTGAAAAATGCTAAGCCGATGAAGCAACGTGAGTTTGGCTAATCTTCGTTATGTATTTTACATTAACATGTCCTGATTTATATGTTTCTTGAACTACTGGCCCAGTGACTAAGATGACGTATCTTCCTCTGCTTGTTACGGTTTTTATGAGGACGACACCCAATAATGTGGGAATATTTATCAAGAGATTAGATACGTATATATATGTAAACGTTATATGATTTGGATGTACAAAGTTATATTATTATATTCAAAATCACATCAATTATGTGCAAAGTTACATCTACATGTACAAAATAGCTATTTTATGTCTCTATACATATGTACATCAAATTTCCATTTTTGCTTCCAACAGAAGAAGAGGAAAAAAAATAATAATTCTCTTCCATTGAATAAAACAGGTTTTTGGTTGTATAATTATTATTACCATTTTTGTTACGAGAGAAGAAGCCACGGCTCATTTGTTATATGTCTTTGTTCTTGCTATTTGTCGTTTATGTACTTTGATGATTATTCTCGGTTATATGATACTTTCCCTTGTAACAAACGTCGAGTTCAAGCAGATTGACATCTTATGGTATTGTCATTCATAGGAGATATTGCCGTTTATATTATGTTGCCGTTTGTAACGGTATTGTCGTTCCTAATATACGTTCGCACGGTTTTTGTCGTTTATATGCTACTATTGTTTGTGAAAACGTCATTTCTCCGCGTAATCATCGATGTTAAATTTCTTGTCGTTTAATGGATACTTTATCTTACATCGGGAATCGTCGTATTTGAAGCTATTGTCGTTTGCAACTGTTGTCTTTCTTCTTCTCCTTTTTTCAGTTACTCCTATAATTAGTCATTTTGCAAAGTTATCTAAATCCCATTTTTGGTCTACTTTCATAATATCTTAGACTTACTGGTTCCAAAAAGAATTATGTTTTTTGTTTGGTTCTTGAACTTTCCAATGCTACAATTTTTTATCCTGAACTGTTTCCAATCCTCAATTTTGATCTCCAGTCTCAATTTAAACAATTTGGTATAAACTAAGAAAAATAAAAATAAAAACATAGTTCAATGGATCAAAATGAGACAAACACAAAGTTCATGGCCACATATGGGATATTTTAAAATCAAGGACAAAAATCAGATTTAGATCATTGTTGAGGGACTAAAAATAGGATTAAAAAAATTTTATAATATATACATTATCTTCTTTGAGATGTGTCATTTTGACTTAATGTTGTCTGTAGGAGACTCAAATTTCAGTGATGTTATCGCTTCTAACATCGTTTTCCCATTTTATTGCTTTTAACATTGTTTTGGGAAATTCTAGTGTAGAACGGACAAAAGCGGAGGGGCAAAAGTCCTACACGTAGGAGCATTTTTTTTTCCCCAAATCGGACAGCTCTTCCAACATTGTTTTTTCACTCGACGAATGGACAAAAGAATGAAATCTCAATTTATTATGGGACTAAAGTAGGGGTGTACAAAAATTCCACTCAACCACAGTAGCCACCCAACAAGGTGCGCAGTGGCTGCAGCTGCAGGTTGGGAGTCCAGTTTTCTCTAAAGTGTAGTGTGGCTTGGGACTTCGTCAAACCGTGCTGACCGCACCGGTATATTTGGTTAACATAAATTTTATATGTTTTCACAAGTGTCAAGTTTTAATAGGCTTTTCTTTTTCTTTTTTTTTAGACAAGTGTTTTGGCTTATTGTGATTTATGATTTTTTTTTAACGTTAGAATTTAATATTTAATTGGTTCATCTTTTCTTTTTTTCTTTTTCTTTTTTTTTTTTTTTTTGATACAGGTTCATCTTATCTTTTATGTTCAAGTATTATAATAATATTTAAAGACACAAATGCTTTGACTAAACTATTTTTTTCACTGTTATACAAATTTGTATTTATGGCGATATTTTTCTTTAAACAAAAAATTTCATTTAGTAAAGATTTAACTGTATAATATCACCATAACCACATATGTCTGCTAGAAAACATGTGAAACCCGCGAGAAGATTATGTAAACTTCCCGTAAGAGAAATGATCTTACACAAATTAGTATATAACCAAAATTAACCAGTCACATTACTGCGTTTTATAAGTTCCTTTCCTCAGGCACAAAAAGTTAGTGATTAAATTCTTCATTAAAATATGTTATATGGACCTCAACAAAAGCTACTTCTTCATAGATCTTTATTGGATGCTTTAACATAGGGTTATTGGAAAATGGCACTCTAAAATAAAATTGTCCAAATAAAACTAGCTCATAAAATTAAAAATAATAATAGTAATAATAATAATAAAGAAACAAACGGAACGGACAGTATTGCCAATGCTCCGACTTCTATACCAAGTATTACTTGAACGTGTGACTTGGTTTATTATTTAAATTCCTTATCTACTCAAATTCCACCATTTGTTTTTTTCTTAATTTTGTATTGTAGTGTAAGAATAAGTTGGTTATAGAACCAAGAACTTTGTTCCTATGACTAATTAACATGGTATAAATCGACATAATTACCAGCTCGTGTTTAAAATATGTAACAGTTATACCAAGAAAACGTAACGTTTTTCATTTTTCAAAATTTTTGTTTCTATCCTCCGTAGAAAAATCACTAAGTTTTCAAGTCAATTACTTGTATAAAACATAGAAACTATAGGCTCTCTCATTCTCATTCTCATTCTCATGTCATTCATCAAGAGTACTTCATTAACCTGTGAAAGTACTCCTCCTTTCTATAGTCTGAAATTTGTGCTATGGAATTTTTGGTTTCAATACTGAGTGCGGCAGTGGCCGAAACCGGTCGACTGTTTTTCAAATGCGTGTATTCCAACGTCACGAATGGTGTTACAGTGAATCCTGGTGACTTGGAAAAGAAGATGAAGGATCTCTTGGATCTTAAGAATGATGTCAACCGTCAACTGGAGTTGGCTGAGGAAGATGGAAGGTTGCCATTAACCCAAGTCAAAAATTGGCTAAGAGATGTGGAAGCGTTGGCGTCCAAGGTGGCGGCACACGACTTCGATGACGAAGACAACAACAGAAGACTCTGTCTCAGTTTCAGCAACCGGATTAGGCCCAGCAGGGAAATGTTTGAGGAGGCTCAAACATTGCTCAATGCTGGAAGTTTCCCAAATGGCATGGTCTATGGCAGTAGCGTTTATGCGACAAGTACGGTTGAGTACGTTCCTGGACCCTCCATTGAGGATCAACCGACAGCATCGAGATCTTTAGACGAGTTGGTTAGAGTGTTGGACGACGAAAAGTACCGGCGAATTGGAGTTTGGGGCATGGCAGGGGTGGGGAAGACTACTTTGGTGAAGAACTTAAACAACAGGCTGAAGAGCAATGTCAATGGTTTGGAGAAGCCTTTTAGTATTGTCATTTGGGTGACAGTGTCCAATGATTCGGATACAAAGAGGGTCCAGATGCAGATGGCTGAGAGGCTCAACTTGGAGATGAAGATGGGGGAAAGCACTGAGAGAAGTGGTGGAAGACTACACCAAAGGCTTGAGAAGGAGGAAAGGTTTCTTCTTATTCTAGACGATGTGTGGCAGAGTATTGATTTGGATTGCTTGGGTGTCCCACAGCCCGAAACTCACAGAGGTTCCAAAATAGTATTGACGACTCGGTCTTCCGATGTTTGTCGACAGATGATGACTGACTACGAACTGAAAGTGGATTCTCTCAGTGAAGAAGAGGCTTGGAAATTGTTTAGTAAAAGGGCAGGGGAGGTGGTGACTCTAGAGCATATTAAGCCATTCGCAGAGGAGGTTGCTAGAGAATGTTGTGGATTGCCTTTAGCTATTGTAACTGTGGGATCTGCAATGAGGGGAAAGCCAAAGGTGGAGCTTTGGAAACATGCCTTGAAAGAGTTGCGAAATTCATCGGTTCCACGTATAAAGGGCGTGAAGGATAAGGTTTATAATCCTTTGAAGTGGAGTTATGACTCATTACAAGGTGACAACATCAAAGCTTGTTTCTTATATTGTGCTTTGTTCAGTGAGGATTTCCAAATCGAAGTAAGCGAGCTAGTGCAATGTTGGATCGCGGAAGGTTTGATAGGGGAGCAACAAAACTTCAATGATTCTATCAAAGATGGAGTTTATTTCGTGGCTGAAACTCTCAAGGACTCGTGTTTGTTAGAAGATGGAGGCCGCGGGGGCACTGTGAGGATGCATGATGTCGTTCGAGATTTTGCGAAATGGATTGCATCATCATTGGAGGCCAATTCTAGATCCCTAATCCGTTCTGGGAATGGTTTATCAGAGATCTCAAGAGAGGATTTATCTCAAGATCATTCTCTGCTTAGAAGAGTTTCTTTCATGAATAACAAAATCAACAGGCTACCTGCAGCTGATTTTGAGATGCCAATGCAGTGTCCGAAGGCCTCAACCTTGCTACTACAACATAATGTTCAACTTGAGATAGTTCCCGAAAAGTTCCTGCAAGGATTTCAAGGACTCAAAGTCTTGAATCTCGGTGCAACTGGGATCAGGTCATTGCCTCCTACTCTTCTTCGTCTGGTTGAACTTCGCGCTCTCCTGCTAAGGGGCTGCCGCTTTCTTCAGGAGTTGCCTCCATTGGGAGCACTTTGTAGACTTCAGGTGCTTGATCTATGTCGTACTAGAATCAAAGAATTACCTGAAGAGATGATACACTTGATCAACTTAAGGCAAGTGAATCTATCTCACACTTACGTCCTAGAGAAATTTCAAGCTGGAGTTGTGTCCAAATGGACTCATTTAGAGGTTCTAGATATGACACATAGTGGTTACCATTGGGGAACTACTACAGAAGAGGTCAAAGAAGGACAAGCAGCTTTATTCGAGCTCGTTCGCCATAAGCACTTATCTTGCCTATCCATAACTTTGAAGAGCATCCCATTGTGGGACGCCGAGTATCTATTAACCTGGATAGGAAGACTAAGAAGATTCCAGTTCACAATTTCTCAATCCGAGTCTAAATCTTTCCCATCAAGAACTAGCCATGACAAGAGAAAGGTGATTGCAAACAGGTTCGATGTTATGAAATCTGAATGGATTAGGTGGTTGTTGATCAATGCAAGTTCTCTGGTATGGAATGAAAGTCTAGACCTCAACGTGATGACTGGATACTTAATATCAGATAGAGTTGGTGGTCCCTCTCATAGTTTTGATGCTCTAAAATCTCTTACTATCACAAGGTCTATAGGCAGATTATCAGGACCTCATATGACTGGTTACCAATGTGCTGACTTGCTCCCAAATCTAGAGGAACTTTGTCTCAATGATGTAAAGGATCTGCAAACCGTTTCGGAATTGGTTGACCATCTTTGGCTTTTACTCTCAAAGTTGAAATTGATTCAAGTATCCGAATGTCCCGGGATGGAGTATCTTTTTTCTTGTGGCACATTTAGCCGTCCAATGCCGGAACTCGAAGAAATCAAGGTGAGCTCCTGCAAAAACTTGAAGATGCTATTCGATTATCGCTTCGTTGTTCCAAACCTCAGGATGCTAGAATTGCATGCCATTCCGGGGATGAAGAGTCTCTGCATTCCAGGAGAGCCATGGCCACGCCTAGAGAAGGTCGATGTCATCAAGTGTCCTCAACTTACCAAGCTACCTCTTGATATGGGAAATGCGAATACCATCGAAGAAATAAGAGGAGAATCAACATGGTGGAGCAGTTTGATGAGGGATGATATAGAAACAAAGTATATGCTGCAACCATTTTTTAAACCGTCCATACATGATGACTATGGTCTTATTCAGAAAGACCTTATAAGATGTGATGATGAATATTCATTCATTAGGAGGTGTTACACTCCTTGAAGTCCATCAAGAGAGGCCCTGATCTAAAGGTGAAGGAGGTGTGTGTTAGTCAATGTTCGGAATAAATAAAGAGATATTGAATGAATGGTGTTTAAGGTCACTATTGCACTGCCTATACAGAGGTACTTCTGACTATTTTTTGTGCTAGTTTTTAAGGCATTAACGTTTGAAGTTGAGTTTTGGTGGTTTTCTTTTTCAAATGTATTGTTTCAAATATCTAGCATCCAGTTTTCTAATTTAAAAGCATGGATTCCTCATTTCCTCTTTACTATGTATATAGACAAGTTATACCTCTACAATTGCTGATGAAAAAATGAACTAGCTGATCCTTTGGAAAATACCAATTTTTCTTTTTCAGAAGAAAGATATTAATATCGTCCTATTTAAAGCTTAAAGTAAGACATGATATATCTAATATGCCTGGTGCTAGGGCATTTTGTTTTTATAGAAGAGATTTTAAAAGGACTAGTGATACCAAAGTCAGGATAGTCATGAGCATTGATTCTTGACTTTCAAAAAGATTATGCAGTGAGAGTTGGATTATAAGGTATAGAGTTTTGATTACTTGAGTCGATTACAATTTATCACCTCATTGAACATCGACGTAATATCCACTCTGGCCAATCAACCATAAACATCTATTGACATGCGCAAACTGATCATGTCAGTTAATTGCATGGTGTGGAACATGTGTGTCACTTAAATCAAAGATACTTCAAAATAAATGCTTGCTTTGCCTATTCATATGTAAATTTCGACTCAAAATGATATATATATATATATATATATATGTGTCTGTGTACATGTATGTGTATGTACACCATTTGTACTGTTACAATTGATTGGAGAAGTAAATAACACTGATAACAAATAGGTTACTGAGTTGTGTAGAGTTTCAAGAACAAGAACAGAGCAAAACATTCTTTTAAAAAAGAGGTGGGAGGGATTTGCAAGGGGCCAAAGTTGCTTGTGGATAACCCACTATTAGGCCCAGTTTCATGTAGTTTGAAACCATAGGGTAAATTATGTTACTTAATAAAAGAATGGTCGTTTTCAATTTTGACTCTAAAATTAGTCTTTATATGATTTCTGGACTTTTAAGTCTGTCAATATGATATATCTTTAACTATGTTTTATTTTGTCTCAATTTTAGTCCTTGATCTATGTAAATCAGTGGCCAAAAAACTAAGGGAAAAAAAAGAGCCAAAACTGAGACAAAAAAATAATAATACTTCGTTGCATATGAAACATTTGAAAGTTAAAAGATCGAAACAGGGTAAAAGCATAGTTAGCAATACATTGGCACATTATAAAGTTCAGAGGTCAGATTAAGATGACACTATAATTCAGGTGCTGAAATTGATATTAACCTATTTAGAAAGGGATTTGGACACATATATCTATTTTTCAAAAAAATATTACCAAATTTACGACCTTTCAAAAATAATAAAAATTCTGTATGACCTTTTTATGGCATTTTTTTTAGATACTTTGGGAGCTTGAAAACGCGGTAATATTTTAATAAATAAGTCATCTTTTTTTAACAGGAAACTATTGTGGTTTTCTGGAAACCAATTTGGTTCCTAATTAGCGAAATATCCTGTACGTAAATAAATCACAGAAAACTACAAACACTTCTTGGAACCTATTGTGGTTTCTTTTTTGCAGAATGTCTTGTAACTAAATAAATCATAAGATTTCCCAGAAACCATCGTGATTTCTTTTTTTACAAAATGCTATGTAGCTAAGTAAATCATAGAAAACTACGAAAGTTTCCTAAAAATCATTGTGGTTTCCTTTAGCAGAATGCCTTGTAGCTAAGTAAATCATGGGAAACCAAGAAGGTTTCTTGGAAACCATTGTGGTTTTTATTTTACAGAATGTCTTGTAGCTAAGTAAATTACAGGAAACCACAAAAGTTTTCTAAAAACCAATTTGGTTTCCTAGAAATCAGATTAGTTTCTCTAGTTAGTTTTTCATTACTAATCAAATTAGTAACCAATTACTAGATTAGTTTCTGATTACAAGTAGAAACCAATTTGGTTCTTGCTTTTAAGAGTAATCAATACTAATTTAAAAAAAATACAAAAAAACTAAATTAGTTTATCAGAAATCAGATTGATTACTCAGAAACCATATTGATTTCTCAAGTTGATTTCCTGTTATTAATCAAATTAGTAACCAACTATTAAATTACTTTCTGGTTACCTAGTAGCAACCAAATTAATTTTTGGTTTCAAGAATAGTAAGTAATCATTTTCTTAAATAAAAAAAATAGTAAGTACTTGATTTTCGAGTTATAAGATTGGTTTCTCATTACTAATCAAATTAATAACCAAAAAAAAAAAACAAGTAACTCGATTGGTTTCTTAGAAACTAGAATATTAGTTTCTCAAGTAACACCAAATTAGTTTTAATATTAATTAGTAAGTAATTTTCGACAATCATAATGCTAACTAAACAAGCTTAAATAGTAGATTGAAAACGAAAAAAAAAAAAAGACGAAGGCTAAAAAGAGAAGAGTAGTAAGGTTCATTGTGAAAGGAAAAAACTTTAAAACAGGAAAATAAAAAAAAAATATAAAGCAAATAAAAGGAAAGAAGACAAGGTGAAGCTCATGAAATTTNNNAAAAAAAAAAAAAAAAAAGAGTAATAAGATTCAATACGAAAAAAATAAAGAAAAAAAATTTAAAGACGACAGAGATTATAAAAAAAAGTAATAAGGTTTAATTCAAAAAAAAAAAGAGAAAGAATGGGTTTTAATAAATGAATTTTAGAAAAAAATGAATAAAGGAAAATAAATGAAAAAGACATAAAATAGATAAATTGAGGACAAGGGGATTTGGACCTTGTAGACCAATTATAGCCCAACTACTAGACCAACTTTTGTTTGAAAGTTAACTATGCGACTTTAAAATAAATAAATTTCTCCTGAGCCTTAGACCGTATAAATTAAAAATATTTTTTCCTGGACCGTACGAGAAAGTAATTATAAGGATGAAGTTGTATTTTTGTTATTATTTTTAAAATCTCCGTACTCCTTGTCATTTTCCCATTTAGAAGCGGGTTTTGGACACTTATACCTATTTTTCAGAAAATAATACCAAATTTACGACCTTTCAAAAATAATAAAAATTCGTACGACCTTTTTATGGCATTTTTTAAATACTTTGAAAGTTAGAAAATGCGGTGGCATTTTAGTAAATAAGTCATCTTTTTTTTTTTTTATAGGAAACCACAAAGGTTTCCTGGAAACCAATTTGGTTTAATTTGGTTTCCTATTAGCGGAATGTTCTGTAAGTAAGTAAATCACAGGAAACCACAAAGGTTTCCTAGAAACTAGTTTGGTTTCCTAGAAACCAGTTTGGTTTCCTTTAACCGAAAGTCCTGTACATAAGTAAATCACAGGAAAGCACAAAGGTTTCCTAGAAACCATTTTGGTTTCCTTCAGTCGAATATCCTGTACGTAAGTAAATCACATGAAACCGTGAACATTTCCGGAAAATCATTATAATTTCCTTTTTGCAGAATGTCCTGTAGCTAAATAAATCACAGGAAACCATCGTGGTTTCCGAATATCTTGTACGTAAGTAAATCACAAGAAACCATCGTGGTTTCCTTTTAGCAGATTGCCCTGTAGCTAAGTAAATCACAGGAAACCACAAAAATTTCTTAGAAACCATTGTGTTTTCTTTTAACTAAATAGTTTAGTTTTCAGTTTTTATTAACTAAATAGTTATGATATTTGAAAAAATGAATTAAAAGAAGAAAAAATGAAAAAAGAAATTAAAAACCGATAAATGAGGCAAGTGGGACTTGAACTTAGGTGTTGATTGTGGGGATAGAGTAGGGGTGTTCAAAAAAACCGCCAAACCGTGGAAATCGCCCAATCCAATCAAACCGCCTAATTCGTGCGTTTTTTTTTTAAATGGCCGGTTACGAATTAGAAAATATAAAAACTGACTTGGCCGGTTTGGTTTTCGGTTTTAGAAAAATTCGGTCGGATTCAAACCGAACCAGCCAATAAGTTTGTATATATATATTTTTTTAAATGTATATTAATAGTTAAAAATTTAAGCTTATTCATTCTAATTGAGTAATGATTTCTCTTAGCTTATTTAGGACTATGTTACTTAAGACTCTTATGATATTTTAGACTTTAAGTCTTGTTATTGTGATATGTTTAAGATTAAAGACTTTAAGTTTACTATTTAATTTTAATTAAGTTGTAAGTTGTAACTAAAATTTAAGTTTACTATGACTTTCGATTTGGTTATAGCTTTTAACTATGTTATGGTTTCGTTTTATATTTGGACTTTATATTTTAGATGAAATATGATTTTGATATGACCTTAGTTGATATTATATTAATTCAAATTTTGTAAGTTTTCAAACCGCGGAAACCGCTCAAACCGGCCGCAAAAATGTAGGTGCGGTTTGGCCGGTTTGAATCCACAAGCTCAAACCGCACGGATTGGTAAATCGTCCAAACCGCACATTCGGATTGGTTTCTGGATTGACGATTTAGACCGTCCAAACCGGCCATGAACACCCCTAGGATAGAGAACCCAATCACTCAACTAGCTTACAATTTGATTTATTTACTTTATTTTTTAATTAATAAAGTTTTCTTTAATGATAGACAAATTTACAACTTTACCACCGAGCCTTGGACCGTATAAAATAGAAATGTTTCTTCTTATATCGTACGGAAAATTATTTGTTTTGGCCAGTTCGTATTTTTGGAATATTTTTGCCAAAATCGTACAACATGTCATTTTCCCTCTAAAAGGCAATAAATGCAGGCAGCTTAGCCCAACATGGAAGGGCCCAATTCCGGGTCCTGCAAGTCCGAAAGCATCCCAGGATCCCCTCCCAGCCCTTTGGTCCTACAATCTAAAACATGCACAATTCTTTTCTCTCTTTTTTTTTTTCCCCCCCCCCCGAATAATGTTCGGTCTTCTTCTTATTGTTGAAAATGTACATGACTCCAAAACCCTTTTTTTTTTTTCTTTCTAGTACTCCTCATATGTTTTCTTTTTAATATTGACACTAACTTGGTTATAAAAAGCTATACATTGAAGTTAACTCTCTAGTGAACCTATGGTTTTCAGTTAATAGATTCCATCAAACCATGTTATTATACAAATAAATGTATACATAATATACATCTTTTAATCATTTTAATTCAAGTTTTTCATTGGAAGTGAAATGTTGAAGGTATAATACTCTCAGAAAAATTCGGATTTAACTAGTAAAAAACCCAATTCCAGTCATTTTAATTTGCTTAAAAATACATGTTCTTTTCAATATAAATATTATATAGGCATTAATCCAGTAGGTATTTATTTTTTACACATTGTTTTACCTAATTAAAATTCATTGCATGTCTTTTCATGATAAAAAGTAAAGAGAAAAATATTAAATAATATGTGTTTATTTATTTATTTCAAACACTCAAATTATGGTAATCATTGAATAATAATCTAATAGTTAAAAAAATACATATAGATAGAGAAAATAATACATACTGAATTGCATCCCTATATATATATATATATATATATATATATATGAAAAAAGCAATGGAGGTTTATGGTGCATGTGGTTAACAAAAACCTATTGGAGTTAGATTGATATTTAGGGAAACTACCACATGTTCCATGCTAAGTAATTAACTAATAATAGTTTGTCTCTTTTCAAAGAAGCTTATCATTGATTGTCCATACTTATTATTTGTGTCAATGTTCTATGAAATGATCAACTCTAATTGACTCCACTCATCATCATACCCTTCACCTAATGAGCTAACTCTCAGTACTGAATAATCTTTTTTGAAAGTAGAGGGAATCAATGCTCATTTTGGCATCACTGCTGGTCCTTTAAATCTTTATATCCAAAAACAAAAGCACAAATATATAGCAAAACACCACAAAAATTAAAAACCAAACCTCCGGGAAAAAAAAAAAAAAAAGAAGAGGGGCCATTCTTAAGGAACCCCATATTTTGATAATGGTAGAAAAATGAATAGAAATGGAATAAGAGGTTCCTGTACTTTTACTCCAACAACCAAAGTTGTAACAACACACCGTAGAGACCAAGAGAGGGAGTGTCGTTTTCCATTTAGAAACTCTGTTCCGTCAAAGTCTAAAGTCTTCAATGTGTTTTTTCTACAAACTTAAAAATAAAAAACTTCATGTGGAGGCAAAGCCAAGCAAGCAAGTACCAAACAACCCCTTACTATTATTATTGTTATATATTATTCATCTCTTTTCTATGTTATAATATATAGTGTTTTTCCCTTTCTTCTCTTTCAACTTCCCTCCTTAAAAACCAAGCCAAATTCAAAACCACAAACAAACACAGCCTTCCTATCAGTCCCATGTCTCTTTCTCCTTAACAACTTTCTTCCCCTCTAAATTAATAAACCCTCCTCCAAAAATAAATAAATATGTAAATAAAACAAACACCTTGATATTCTAGCCCAAATGCTAAGCAAGGTTAGGTAACAGATAGCTACTTTAAACAACATCAAAAACTTCCTTTTACAGCATTTCCATTCATGGGTTCTTGCAGTTGAACTCAGTTCTCTGGGTTGATTGCCAAATGAAATAACAGGTCTCAGAAAAGAAGGAAAGAAGTACCAAACCAAAGTGTTTTTCTATCCATTTTTGGTGTCTGTATTCTGACTCTGATATTCTGAGACCAATAAGTTTCAAAATGCAGCTTCATATATCACCTAGTTTAAGGCATGTCACCGTCTTTCCAGGCAAAGGGGTGAGAGAATTCATCAAAGTAAAAGTTGGGTCGAGGCGGGTTTCATATCGAATGCTCTTCTACTCCCTATTGTTCTTCACATTTCTTCTCCGGTTTGTGTTTGTTATGACAGCAGTTGACTCCATTGATGGAGAAAGCAAGTGTTCAACTATTGGTATGTCTTTTATTTTTTTGAGTTGTTCTGTTTCATTGTCTCTATTTCTATCTTGTGAAAATGAATCCATATTTTGATGTACAACTAATTAGCAATTACCATTATCAGTGTGCATTGATAGTTTACCCCTCACTGGATTAGAATTACATTAAACTTATTTCTTATGGTTATAGAAAATATTTCTAAATTATATTTTTGGTCATGTGTATTTTCTTAACATAGGCATGCATGTATTTCAGAAAGGAGATTATTTATAAACAAATAAATAATTTTCATAATTGGCATTTCTAAACATATAAGTGGGGAGCAGAATAAGGCAGCACTGGTTTCAGGGCTTATGAAGAATGCGTTAGCAAGAATAACAAGAAATTTTTGGAAATATAACTAGCAGTGCTTCAAATTCCAATATTACACATACAAAATAAATAAAGCTTATCTACAAAAGGAAAAGAACAAGAATTGTAAATCTTAAGATATCTAAGAGTTATAAAGTGCTCAAAGTGTTATTTAGTATCTTGGTTTCTATATAGAATATAAGTATGTCTTTTTTGCTGCCTCGAAGTAATAGTTGCAACTTGGTTTTGTACCTTGGTATCTAGTTTTATTAATGGAGTTTGATTTAAGGGGGAAAAAAACATTAATTCAACTAAAGAATAATCGACCTAATCTGCAGATTAAACTAATAAGTACACACGTGCCAAGGTTCACGTACCTAAGCACCTAAGTTTTTTTTGTTTTTTTTTTTTTTTTAATGAGAATATCGAGCAGCTTTCTAGATGGAAATTGAGTTAACCAACTAGGTCATAGCCCGGAAATTTTTGTCAAAACTATCAACTTGTTACATAGGACAATACTTGCTCCGAAATTTACTTTCCAAATTGTCAGTTATTATTTTTATCTGCTGTAAGCACATACTCCTAAGAGAAAAGATCAGGGAAAAAAAACCATATAAATATGTAATACCACAAGATAACTGTTTTAATTTATCAATTAATATGCTATGGTCGGTGTACTTTTAGTTTGGTACTTTACTATAACAGTAGTGTTATTAGTATTTTAAGGCCTCGACCAAGTCCTAATATTTGCTTCTGATGGTAGGTTGCTTGGGAAAAAGGCTTGGACCAAAGATTTTGGGAAGGAGGATTGAGTCAAATGTAATTTCCCAACACCCCTTACTCTACTTTACTTCTAAGAAATTATTATTATTTTGTCATTAAAATTAATATTTCTGTCCCTATTGGAACATTAGGCACTTTTGAACATTTTTTGGTTATTTACTGAACTTTCTTATTTTGGTAAGGTTCCGGAAGTGATATATCAAGTACTAGAAGAACCCATCAGTAAGGATGAATTACAAGGAAGATCTGATATTCCCCAAACTCTAGAAGAGTTCATGGCTGAGATCAAGGACGGCAACTTAGATGCAAGGAGCTTTGCTGTCAAGCTTAGAGAAATGGTACTAATTTCTGATTTATTTATTTTGTATCAATGTTTCTTTAGTAACAATATTTCTTTAGTAACAAGTATACTGTCAACTCTCTTTCTCCCTTATTCTTTTTTTTCTTTTTGGGTGGTTGGTTGACCCTCCAACAAACTTAAAAAAGTACCAACATGGAAATAAAAGCTTAGTTTTATAAGAGGGAAACATCACTTGACAATGATTGTTCCTGTGTTTTACTTTGTTTACAAAATCCTATACTGGTCCACAAATCATACAAGATGGTCCAGAAATAGAGTTTTGAACACTTCCTAATTGACCTTTTAACTTATGTTTATAGAAAGAGACAATATTTGTTATACCCTGATGAAAGATAAGTCTCAACTAATCGAAAATACTAAAATAGTTGAAATTCTGTTTTGAAAAAGATTCATTAGTCTCAACAACACCTTTCTTACATTTCAGGTCACCCTACTTGAACAAAGGACTCGAACAGCCAAAATCCAAGAGTACTTGTACCGACACGTGGCGTCTAGCAGCATACCAAAACAGCTTCACTGCCTAGCCTTGAGGCTAGCCAACGAGCACACCACCAATGCAGCTGCTCGCCTGCAGCTCCCTTCAGCCGAACTAGTCCCTGCCCTCGTCGACAGCTCCTACTTCCACTTCGTCCTTGCCTCGGACAACGTGCTAGCCGCCTCCGTTGTCGCCACGTCACTTGTCCGCAACTCATTGCGGCCCCACAAGGTCGTCCTCCACATCATCACTGATAGGAAGACTTATTACCCAATGCAGGCTTGGTTTTCTTTGCACCCTTTGTCACCTGCTATTATTGAGGTCAAGGCATTGCACCATTTTGATTGGTTCACTAAGGGGAAAGTGCCAGTCTTGGAAGCAATGGAGAAGGACCAAAAAGTCAGGTCTCAGTTCAGAGGAGGGTCATCAGCCATTGTGGCAAACGACACTGAAAAGCCTTATGTTATTGCAGCCAAGTTGCAAGCACTTAGTCCCAAGTATAACTCAGTTATGAACCACATAAGAATACACCTACCAGAGGTAATCTTTGGTTTGAGTTAGCCATTTGGAACTATTTCTCTCTCTTTTTTTTTTTTTCCTTATAGAATTTTCTTTAAGGAAAACTTCTCATTTTTCCATATTGATCTTTTTCTTGCAGTTATTTCCTAGTCTCAATAAGGTAGTCTTCTTGGACGATGACATAGTGGTTCAAACTGATCTTTCGCCTCTGTGGGATATTGATATGGATGGTAAGGTCAATGGAGCTGTGGAGACATGTAGAGGAGAAGATAAGTTTGTTATGTCAAAGCGGTTAAAGAGCTACTTGAACTTCTCTCATCCACTGATATCGGATAATTTCGACCCTAATGAATGTGCCTGGGCGTATGGCATGAACATCTTTGATCTTGAGGCTTGGAGGAAGACCAACATAAGCGTTACGTATCACCATTGGGTTGAACAGGTGAGCTTCTCTTTTGGAAATTTAACCAAAAGATGCATGTTTTGTAATTAATCTATTGAATTTGAAAGAAAACGACGAATGCTGTACTGCTGTATATGATGCTTGAAATAATATTTTAACCTTTCCTCTATTTTTAGGTGAAGCGGACCTCATTATGTTCTTAATTGTTTTCAATCTCAACTCTTTTTCTTTTTGCAGAACTTGAAATCAGACCTGAGTTTGTGGCAGCTAGGAACATTACCCCCTGGCCTAATAGCATTCCATGGTCATGTTCATGTTATTGATCCCTTTTGGCATATGTTGGGACTTGGCTATCAGGACAACACCACCATAGTTGATGCTGAAAATGCTGGTGTAATCCATTTCAATGGCAGAGCAAAGCCTTGGCTAGACATAGCATTTCCAAAACTTCGGCCTTTGTGGGCTAAATATATCGATTTCTCTGATAAATTCATCAAAAGCTGTCATATCAGAGCATCCTAGGCTGAAGTTTTGAGAGGAATATCTTGATCTTGTTGGTGATAAAGAACCGTTTTTGTTGTATATGAGAAAGAGAAGACGAGAGTTCTTCCCCAATTCAAGGTCTTTAATGCTCAATGCAAGATAAAGAGAGCCGTGAGAGCACCACGGCTCCAGTTTTTCCAGCTCTCTTTGCTCCTTTGGAACCTTATTTAGCTCACTTTAGTACCTAAATTCTTCTGTTGTTGAAGGTTTCAAACCAATAAATTTTTTGTAAAGAAATAATACTCTGTTCATACTCTGCATCTGATGATGCAGAAATCACATTCAAGCTTCTTTAGATTTCAAGTACCCCAATAAAAAATAGAAATAAATAAACAAATAAAAAGAGAAGGAAAAACTAGGCAAGTTCTAAAAAATAATTTTAAACTCAAATATTGGTTTAGGCTCTGGACAACTCAGAAATGTTGGAAGAACTATATGTCCAATATTACGTAGTTGATCCAGATTTTGATTGAAAGATTTAATGTCTTCTTATAACATTATTCTATTGTCCCTACTCCCTAGTGGCCATGAAATCATAGAATGCAGCAATATTTTGGCGATACAATCTAAAGGCCAAAAACATAGATACCCCTGTTTTCGTCTAAAACTATAGAGCATTTAACAAGTTCTGAATTATTTCTTGTGGTACAAGTAAATGCTGAGAGTTAATCAATCATCTCAATATTCCCTAGAAGATGAACCATACAGACTACAAAACCAAGGAATGAAACTAAACATTTCATTTCACAATTTGTCACACGCATAAAACCATCAACCAAATCTTGAATCTCATTGATAAAATAACTCACTCACTTCCTTCATTGTTAACATTATAACAAGTCTTAAATCATTTACTCAGTTATAAGTATCAATTTACTCATCTATGTATACCGTAGATGAACTATACAAAACAAGGTATATGTTAAAAACATTAAGTACAAAAAAAGCAAATGATGCAGAAATAGAGAAAGCATTTCATTTCACACAAAACTTGAATCACATTGATACAACAAGCCCACTTACTTCTTTCCAGTTACATTAGACACCAAATCTTTCAAGAATCTCACTGACTTGGTCACCGGCGAGTTCATGGCCATTAAGTTATACAAAACGTTCTCGACTTCACCAATGGAGGGTCGAGCCTTAAACGTGGAAACCACCTTCAATTCACCATCTTCTTCTTCAACAAGCACAGACCACCTCTCACCGCTCACAACTCCATCTCTCACACACTTGAAGATCACTCCTTTTCTCTTGCTCAAAAGCCCTTTGACCTCCAAACCCATGAAAGAATAAACCACCTCAAATGACCCCACAAAGCTACTCAACTCCCCAAACTCACTCTCCTCCTCAAAAGCCCATCTGGGATTAAAGATCACCACTGGCCTCGGGTAAAACTCCTCTGCAACGCTCTTCACAGACCCCAAGTTTGCTCCCTCCGGCGCCACAAACACCACCACGTCAGCAGAGCTCAAAGCTCCTGTGACACCAGAAAAGTCAATGTGGTCAACTGGGCATGAAGGGTAAGACTCAAACTCTGTTAGGGCAGCTTCCTTGTACGCTTCATTAGGCCAAATGACTAAGATGTTAACTGGGGACCCTTTTCTTCTGATGGGTAATTCTCCAAATACCTCGAAAGCTAACCGTGAAAGAGATTCCGGGGAATCATCGATGACCGGAATCTCGACCCGGAATCTGGGTTGCTTTATTCTCTTGAGTTTGTTGGTGAGTTTGGTGTTGTTGAGGGGCTTTTCTAGAGTGGTGGAGAGGCATGTCTTGGCTTGGAGAATTGCCGACTCTTTTGAGGTGGGTGGGTTGGAAGAAGAAGAAGAAGATAAGGAGCTCCTGATTCGGAGCCGGGCCCATGGTTGGGAGGTTCTATGGTTGTGAATCAGAGTTGAAGTAAAGGAGAGGTGGTAGCGATGAGCTCGAAATGGAGACGGAGAAGAGAAGGGTGTTTTAGTAAATGGAATTGGGATATGTGAGTTTGGAGTTTGAGTTGTGTGTATGTGAAGTTTTAGAAGACTGCAGTTGGAGGCCATTTGAGTTTGTTAAAGGTGGATTGATGGATAATGAATATAGAACATCATGCCAAAAAGTAAATAACAGATAAGATTTCATGGCAGCTCTTTTATTCAATATTGTCTTTTTGAACTCTTTTTTTTTTTTTTCAGTTACCTTCATAAAAGATAAAACGAAATTACTAAATCCAATACCTTCTCCTTTATTGGCTAGTCAAAATCTATATAAGATGTCTCTGTAACTACCAAATACCACAACAGACCACATTGATTTTGCAGCTTATTAGATGTTAACCTTATATATCTGTCATCTCCTTCCAAACAAACTTTATTTGCCACGTCGCTTCTTCTGAGAAGGACGCTTCATTTTGAGGTTCACCACTCGATATTAGTACATTAACATAAGAGAAAACTACATTATCTACCCTGGATTTTCAATTTTTCCAACAAAAAGCCCCACGATATAAAACTCATACAATTGACTCCTCACTTTCCAACCATTAATTCATCAAATGGTGGAAACGATTAGTCTTAAAAGAACGAAGCGGATTGCTAATCTTAACTGGATATAAGAATCAAAATAAGAACAAAGTATCCATAATGTTAATCTGATAATCTGGTGCTTACCAAGTACCAAACCGCAAAATCTAAATCCATGCCTACATTGACTGGCATTGCAATTTGCATTTAGCCTAAAAGCTCACCTATCTCTACAAATTATCAAAGCACACAGCTGTGGGATTGCAAGGTGCAAACTCATTCGCTGAGTAAGGAGCAAAACTTCACAATTGCAATGCCTATACAAATTCACTCACCAAACACCCTATGAAAGTGTTGAAGTTGAAACACAAGTTAACAGATAAGCTTATTGCCATTTACATGAAAATACCAGCACCAATGCATAAATAAGTACCCAGGTCACAAGATACAGTCAAGTTACCACCAAATTCAGTTAGAACTTAAAAGACTACATTTAGAACTTTCAAAAAGTCACGAACAATGAGAAGACTGACAATTCATTTTGGGTTAGACAAACCCACATTCACCCAACACTGCCGACTTAGGCAACTGGTGGGCGGAGAACATGATCCTGTGAGGTATCCACAGCAGCGGGTGGCATGAACTGCCACATGGCAACGCCGGGGTAACCAATGAAGGGAACCAACTTGTTGCCAGGAGCTTGACCTTGGGCAGCAAATGCAGCAGGGATTGCAGGAGGCGGAGGCAAGAATCCAGGTTGGGCATTCATGCCCTTCAATTGCTGCTCCAACTTTTCTTTCTCTGCCTTGAGCCTTTGCTTCTCATCACGAAGCTCATTCTTTTCCACCTATATAGAAGAAAAAAATCAGCACTAAATATTGCTTTGTTCCTTGGCCACATCAGTAATTTATGGGATTTTTTTTTTTCCCCAGGAGGTTGTTGAGTAAAAGTTATAATAGGAGAAAACCACATATATCACTGGATGAATCATTTCATCTTCAAATAAAGGAAACAAAGAAATGCTTGCCTTCAATTCCTTTATCTTCTCCTGGAGACTCAAATTTGAGTCTTTTAACTTTTGAGCTTCACCACGCAATTGATTCACCATTCGGACAGCATCAATCAAAATAGCAGCCTTGTCTGTTTTGGGAGGCCTTCCAGGCTCCAATATAGATCCCAATTCCACAAACCTATTGTCAATCACGTTAAGCATAAAGCATGTTAATTCATATATGAGGCAAAGAGAAGAATAAAAGAGAAAGAGAAATAGCGTACTTGTCATTAAGCCTATCCCTACGCTGCTTTTCCCTACATGCCTTGGTGCTAGATGCATTGCGTGATTCAGATCTAACCCTGCACGAAGAAAGTGCAAACGAGACAACAAGATTTATGGTTCATCTAATAGCAATGCTACAGCAAAGAATATAATTCTACTTCTTGCACATAAAAAAAGATAAATAAGTATATAGTAATTGTATTACTACAAACTCCACAGTTTCATGTGCAAAATTACAAGCAATCACAATAAGATGCAAAATAAGAGGTCTAGTTTAATATAAACTATAAAACACAAACACTAGAAGATTCTATTGCTATCACAATGGTGACTGTGGCATGTATTATTCATAACCACACTGGCCACAGCTTCCATAAAATAGCACCTGGGTACAAACCAAAATTTCCTACCAAGAGCACGCTCTTAATGAATGGAGAGCTTAATTTGGTTATGATTCAAGTATAAACACACACATCTTGGCTACTGTAGAAGAAATGAAGCATCCTTTCCATAAAGCAGCTCAAACTTTAGACAGAGAAGACAGTCAAATAATAAATAAAGAGTGATTACAATCTCAAGCCTTCCAAAGGTCAGATAGAACAATTTGTTTGAAGTGACCAGGAACCATGTCCTTTATCTTAAACAAGCACGCACGCACACCCCCACCACCGCAGGAGAAAAAAGAAAACACCATTTTCTCCCCACCCCCCCCCCCCCAAAAAAAAAATAAAGAAAAAGAAAGAAAGAAAGAGCAAATGAAAAGAAAAGGAAAAGAATACACATACCTCTTCTTCGAGCCAGATTCTTTAAGGCCTTCTGTATCTCCTAAAGAGCCATCAATCTCCACACTGGGAACAGATTAATCATGGTGGAAAAAGTGAATAACCACAACAATGGCCTAATTAAAATAATTAAATAGAGAGAAAACACAAACAATACAAGTACATCACAGAACTATCAAAACATTCTAACACAATTTTGCTACAGTAAAACCCTATAATTTGACCAACCAAAAATACATAATTGATAGATAGACTTCATATTTAGAAGAATTACTCGCTTCCAACCCTATAAGTCCCATATTTTTCACTTAATCCAAACTCAAAACAAAGAGAGCAACAGTAAAAAATTAGAAAACCCAGCTAAACACAGCAGCAAAAAGTAAAAACAAAAACTTCCAATTTTCTGTACCCCAAAAAAAAAAAAAAAAGATCAATAAAGTTACTACAGTTCTCTTTAAATTCCCACAAACATTGCTAAGAGAAAATTGAACTTCGGTGGACAAATAACAATAATACACCATCAATCACCACCCCAATCAAAATAATGCACTGAAAATAAACTGTTCAACTACATATAAAGCTGCGAACCATATTAGACAACTAAATCGAAAACCCAGTTTGAATTTTAGTCCAATTACACATTACAAGAACCCCAATTCCTCCGTTTCATTTCCATGGCTCCAATTAAGTAAGTAAAAAAAAAAAAAATTCCACTATTATCATAATTACTAAAATAACCAAAACCAAATCAAAATAGAAACAACAAAAGATACCGAGAACAACCCTTCATTGGTTTAGGTTTTAGATTCTACAGAGCATAAAATTTGGGGGGGAAAGAACCAAAAAAATTGAAAATTTTCGAATTGGGATTACCTGACACTCGAGGACCCGTTTAGGGTTTGAACAGGCCAGCTAAAACCCGACGAGGAGACGGGAAAATTGCCATCCGGGACAGGAATATCGTCGATCAGACCGTAATCGAAGAGCCAATTGGTGTTTTCCGGGGAGACCATAATTGAGTGAGAGTTGGGATATTCCAGGCCGGGGATAGGGTTATTCCGGGAGCCAAACAGGGGGAGATTGATGGGTTTTGGCCTGGGTTTGGGGAGAAGCAGAAGAAGAAGAGGGAATCTGGTCGGGTTGCGATGATGGTGGGAATTGGAATTGGTGGGTGGTGTGTGGTGTGGTCATCGTTCCACCACCACCTCAGTAAACGCCTTTTGCTGCCTCTTTGGGCCTCCGTTACTCTCAAAACGTTTTGGGCCTTTGTATTGGGCCTTTTTACCAAACCCCTCTCTCTCTCTCTCTCTCCTTCCTTCTTTTTTTCTGATTTTGTTTAATTTGTCACGTGCTTTTCTAATTTGGAAAACGTGTTTCTTATTTTTTTTGGGGGGGGTATGTTTGAACTTGTTTAATGTGCTAAACTCTTAAGTAATTATTCTACTGTTAGGGATAATTACAAAGATATTATAGGTTTCGGCAAGAATTACACCATTCCACATTTGACTCTGAAAATAAGAAATTCTCTCTCTTTGAATTAGGGAAATTTGTATGTGAATTAAAAGGGCTAAGTAGATAACTACCACTTTTTTCAAATATTTAACTAAATTTATCACCGTTATTAGATTCTACCACTTTTGGGAGGAAATTAGTCAAGAATCTATCAAGAATTCATCAAGAATATCAAAAATCTGTCAAAATTATCACTAACATCAAGAATCTGTCA
This sequence comes from Trema orientale, assembly GCA_002914845.1. Taxonomy (NCBI): domain Eukaryota; kingdom Viridiplantae; phylum Streptophyta; class Magnoliopsida; order Rosales; family Cannabaceae; genus Trema; species Trema orientale. The sequence goes on from JXTC01000414.1 coordinate 107,634, forward strand.
AGAATCCGTCAAGATCGTCAAGAATTCGTCAAGAATTCATTTAAAAAAGTGGTATGGTGGTAGATTTAATTAATGAAGAAAAAAAAGTGATATTCACTTAATTTTTTCGAAATGTAAAAATCAAATGAGATAATTTTGTAATTTTCATCAACTCGAGAAGATATGGTTTTTCATTTCATGTTAATTAAATTGTGTAATTTAACCAAAATCCACCTATTATTTATGAATTATTATTATTATTCGGAGAAATTTGGAAGGATATTTTGCGTACATAGCGACATTCTTTTATAGTTTGTTTGAATGATGATGTGGTAGGTAAGTAATACATGACAAGTAGAGCATGTTTTCGACTCGTCTAAATTTTATGATACTTTTGTCCTATGATTCGTAATTTTTCTCTAATTTCCATAATGTCTTTAATTTTCATTATAACAAGATAATATAATGAGTGTCTCAATTAGAACCCAACATAAAAATATATATATATATATATATATATATATATATATGGTACTTTGAACTTTGTAAAAGGCCGTTTCGTTCTCAAGTGATAATAGTCCATACAATTGAATAGCAGAAGAATTCTGAATTTTGTGTTATACATCATGACCTTGTTTTCAGTTTGGCTTTTGAATTTTGTTATGGACTGAAGTCTGAACCATATGGATAATCGCAGTACAAGAAAGCTGACATGTCATGAGGTAATTGGTGAAACTCGCTAAAAAAAATTTAATATTTGTTTGTGGCCTCAATTTTATTGAAAAAGCAAATAAAACAAAATTAAAACTAAAAAAAAAAAAAACGAAAAAACAAAACATGAGAATTGGTTTTTGTCGCCGACCAAAATGCACGTGATAAAATTCCTTTTCCTTTTGTCTTTTAAATTTTTATATTTACGCATTGTCTTGGTTTCTACAAAATGATTTTTATGTCACTTTTTCACTTTTTGAGAGTCTTTCAGAATAGATAATTTTGCACAAATTTAATTTTAAGCATAAGCGGCTACATTAATTAATAAATACAAATGATTATCCCATAACCCAAATAGTACCTTTTCACGGAAATTTTAAGAAGCATGCAAGATTGCACGTAATTACTTTTTCGAACGTTATTAATACTCTTTCTATTTTTTTTCTTTTTCTTTTTTTCCCTGAACAAGTGATAATATTGGCTCAATACTGAAAGCGCAGAAAAAAGTATTTCACTTGAAAAATTAAATAGCAAATATTAGCCGGTCGCTTGACCCAGTTGCTTATCATGTTTATACAATTTTAATGTGGTTTTTACGTGTTCTCACTTCTCACATGCTAGTGGGGCCCTTTTGTCACGCGGCCGCAACATTATCCCTAATATAGTACTAGTTTGCAGCATTCTTTCAAAAAGAAAAAGTAATAGCAGTCATAAAAAAAAATAAAAAAGTAAAAAGGGTAATGCCAGCATTTAAAACCATAAAACTGCATTAAAAAAAAAAAAAAAAAACCCCATTGAATTGAACACAGTGTAGTATAGTACGAGCAAAAAAAAATAGTGTAAAACTCATTGCAAAGTTTTTGCGAACTTTTAATTAATTTATGCGGTATAGTTTATATAATTATACAACCTTCAAATTTATGAGCCAAACAAGTGAAATCTCATAATTAACAAAGACCAATAATCCCCAAAAGGGAGTTCTATTATAGAAGGGGCAAAATATCTCCTACTATAGGAGTATTTATTTTTTTTTTTTTGCCATTATATCAAAATTGTGAGGCCTTCTTCAATTTGTTTATCCTAGAAACATCAACACACAATAATGAACAAGAAGAGAAAAGAGAAAAGGCAAAACAAAAAAAAAAAACAAAAGAAAAGAAAAATGTAGATAAATATTGATTTCTTAAAATTAAAAAAAAATAATAATTCATGAACATAGGTTATCGAAGTAAATCCATATTCTTTTATTTTTTTAAAAAAAAATTAACCATGATTTTGATGCTTTTGTTTTTCTCCTACCTTCAAAAAGGAGACCCTTACCACTAATAACGCAAAAATTGAGTTTTATTGGAAAAATTATTCTTTTAAGAAAATGCAATTCCAAAACCTTTAATCTCTGTACTACTATCTGATCACTGATAAAAAATATCATTTGTATTAGCAGTTTTTAGAACAATCATCAACACTATAATCATCATCTTTTTCGCTATTGATGTTGTAAACGTGATAACCATCATCAAATTGAAAATGAGCGTTTCTTCAAAAAGAAAGAATTATTGATATGTTTGCTTTGACTTTTGTTTCTTCCTTCATATTAATCTATGATATGAAGTTTTTTTCTCTTTTTTTTTTAAAGTTTTTTCATCTTAGTTTCAATTTTTTTTTTCACTCTCTTAGATGGGTAACATTAAATGGGGTAAAATCTATCATAAATATTCTAATCCTTAATTCTTAACCAATAAAATTTGTTTGAATCCACTCCTACAAGTACACTAGAATTTCCCAATTCACAAAATCAAAACACATTAAAATATAAAATAGAAGTGAAAGATGTTCAGTTGGACAGATCCTAGCTTATAACTTTATAAGTACTTGCCCTATAATATGGATCAACCTTCGCAATAAGGTCAAGTCGCGATAGAGAGAAAGAAGTTAGCCCTTTTCCTGAGATTAGGGGATTAGAATTTAATTCATAACAAAAGATGCTGATCATAAGCAATTTTACGAGTCTTATTAGTGACCATTGAGGCCTCTATTATACAATACACAATAAAAGGGTTGCATATTTACATTTCGACCAGTTTTGTCTGAGAAAAATCATTGATCCTTTTTCTCATCTCTTCTGGATTAGCTCCCACAAGCTTATCAACTATAGCTCCTTCTTTCATCAACAAGAAGGTGGGCATGGCTTTTATCTCCATTTTCGATGCTACAACCTTGAAAAGGATTCGTATCAATCTAATTAATATGAAATTAAAGAGAAAATAATGAATGAAATCTATCATTTATTAGTGTCAATAACATATATTTTTTTTTCTTTTCGAATTGATAGAGATATCTCAACAACATATGTGCATAAATATTATTTATGTTTTGCATATAAAGATATGTTAATATAGAGATACCCCTAAGGACTGGCTACAACAGTTCTAGCTACAAAGAAAATGATTTTCTCACAAAAGATGCCACTTGCTTGTTTGATTCCAGCATATTTATTGGTCATAGCCAGAACCTAAAATATGACAACTTCTGATAAGGTCATAATTATATTTTTATGGTGTATTATTAAACAATAAATTAATCTTATTATTTGTTATGGGCTTTGTGGACTACACTTTAGGCTTGCATGACATGATATAGCAAATTAAACAGGTCATGTGACACAGGGTCAGAGTATAAAACAATGGTTATATGAGTGCAGATTTGGTGCATTTTTAATTCCCTATAACAAAAAATACAATATCTTCTCAGCTCCCTACCCCACTCATAAGGCAAAAAGGAAGGTATTATATATTCCTATACTGGAAGACAACAATTTTTTTTTTACCCAAAAGAATACATCAAGAGACACATATTGTTTGAATAAATTCTAATTTACTGGTATTACCAACCAGAAAAAAACAAAAACTCTAATTTAGGGGAAACATAGCTATGTACCTTAACTTCATCTACATCCACCAAGAGAAAGAGAATATCTTGGTAACTCAAGGCCAATTCTTCAAAGAAAGGGTTCATGGCTACTGAAGGCATGCACCAAGAGGCAGTAAAGTGCACCACAACCTGAAATTGAATAAAAACAATAATTGAAAAAAAAAAAAGAATAATTGGATTTATTTTGTAATGTGCTCATTTTAAATAATTGAAGCTTCACTTTCATGTCTCGAACCAAATTTAGTGCTTAATATATTTTGATTCCACAAGTAGGGTGGTACTAACTGAAATTCATCTTCATGTCTATTTTTATTTTTTATTTTTAAATTAGTAGTGCTTATCATGCTTTTTAATCACACAAGGCAGAAATGAGTGGGAGACAAAAATTTTAAACGAGAAAAAAAAAATGATATGTATATAGATCCAAAACGAAAACAAGAAACCTCAGCCAGAGAATCAAAGGAAAAAGAAAATGAAAAAACTCACAGGGCTGTCTTGATTGGTAGCTTGAGTTATAAGGAAACCCCATGATTCCTCTGAATCCACTTTGATAACCCTAGACTTCTCGAGCTGCTCATGCCCACCCATATCTTTTGTTCCTCTAAACTCTTAAGTCTTATTCTTCTTCCTATGGGACTTTATAATATGCAGGTATTGGCTGACTACATAGATTGGTAATCTAACCGGGGTTTGCAGCTTGTTCAATTCATATTTTGTTTTTAATGTAATTTTGTTGCTTTTTAGGATAGGATACAAATGGATTGATAAAACGAAGGACCCACTTTTTAAGATACTTCTTATTACATATCCAAAAGCACTTGAACTTTATCCAAATATTCTATGGTGAGGATAATTAATGGATAATCATGCTTTATACTTATAAACTTGTAATTTGCTGTGGAAATATCTTCATCAGTTTTATTTTTCTCCACAAAAGGAAGCAAATTAAAAAAGTAAAATATCTCAAACACGGTTTGAGGACATATATCACAAACAAAACTTATTGGTCTATGAGAACCAATCTATAAAGACCTATAAAATGGAGCTCTACATTTGCTAGATATATCGTATTTGACTACACCAAGAGAATTTGACTCGGACACGAGTTAGTAGCCCGTGTGGAAAAACTTCCTCTTTGAGGAGTACAAGGTGTGAGGATCAAACCACACTCTCCTCTCCCCTTTCCGTATTAACCTAACAATTATATATATATATGGGTGATGTTTCAATGGAGATTTTTGTTTTTGCTCCATAGATGGGTAAAATTATCAAGTTGAATATGACCTACAATAGCAAGTAATTTCATCTATTTTTGATCAATTAATGTTTTATTCAATTATTTTTCTTTTTTATTTATTTCTTTTCTTTTTTTGATTTTAACTATAAGTTTAATTTTTTAAATTTCATTTAATTTGAACATATTATGCTACTAATATGAATAAGTAATTTTTTTCAGAATATAAATAATGTTAATTTTGTTTTTATATGAGATGTAACGTTAGTTTTTTTTTTATAATGAAAGGGAATATTAGTTTTGAAATTATAAAAAAGAAAAAATGTTTTTTTAAGAAAAAATTTTGATAAAAAATTAGTATTTAATAGTTTTATATTAACGGTTAGTTGTTTTTTTTAAGAATATATACATAATATTAGTTTTTTTTTTTATGGGATATATAATGTTAGTTTTGAAATTATAAAAAAGGACTCATTTTTTAATGAAAAATTTAATATAAATACAATTAGTTCTTTAAAAAATATATATCTAGATATATATACGGTTACTTATTTTTCTATTTATTTTTTAATAAAAATAAACAATAGAATGAAAAAAAGAAAAAACAATGAAAAAGGGATTGGAAAAAAAAAATTCCAACTCATAGGTCACATATAGGTTACTAATTTTAAGTCATAAATATTTAATTAGATTTTTATTTTTTGATAAAATTAGTAATATCATTATAACTATCAGATTAAAATCCAATGGTCCAAATGAAAGTACCCATCAATGGAGCAAAAACAAAAATCTCTATTGAAACATGACCCATATATATAAAAGGTTATTTGACTCGGCTTTCTTATCTTTTCAAGAACATGGACCAAACTTTTCTCTATCAAGTTAACATGATATGGAAATGCAAACAAATAAATAAATAAATAAATAAAATTTTAAGATTGGATTGGACCTGCATGGCCGGGCTCCCCCGTAAGAGGAAATATTCTCCTTCTATAATCTCAAGCAAATTAAAAATAAAAGTGAAGATAATCCAAATGTACATCTCCTTCATTTATTAATGTCATTATTATTAAGATGACATGTATATACAACTTATAAAAGCTATGGAAATCATGAAGATGCTTTGCAAGTTGAGTAAATGCTTACGCCTTGCTATAGCTTGTGTGATGTTGAGATATCAACAACAATAGGAAAATTAATAGCTTTGAGTACTTGTAATCTGAATAAATAATCTAATATTTGTCTTAAGTTAATTAAGACTTCATGTGAGCTCAGTTGTCGCACCAACTAATTTGAACGTCTATAAAGCCTTCAATGTACTAGCCATGTTAATTGGAAGGTGTGGAATCTATATATTTACATTACTAAGTTATATGGGAAGCTTTAAATAGAAGGACTCACATTATTGGGATCTCAATTGGAGGCGTAAAACCATGAACCTCTGATAACTCTTGAATGCCAAATGTTCAACTTTGGATGATTTGGATCCATTTTTGTCATGTTGATTACTTTGCCAAGCAAAAACAATCATAGAGAGTCTAGATTAATACAATGTATGGGCACGCATGTCAATGCATTTTCTCTGTCAATAATAATAAGGTCCACATTCAGTGACCATATATCATATGCACCAGTTATGACTTGAGGATATGCTTGCTTAAGCATTAGGACTTCTCAATACCAAGTACCTTTTTCTTTTTCTTTCATCTTTTTCTTTTTTGGGTCAAAGATCAAATAATTCTTTGAATATATCGTGTTATTAGTTAATATTACTGAGGCCTTCTTTCACAAGAATTCCAGCCGCAAAAATTGCCCTCAGCTGACGAGCTAGTTTTAAATTTAATTTTTCAGGAAAAATTAGATTGATATATCTTGTTTTATGTAATTTCTCGCATCTTTTTTTTTTTCCAGGAAAAATTAGATTAATACATCTTGTTTTACGTAATTCCTCGCCTCTTTTAAATTTTTCGGGACAAATTAGATTGATACATCTTGTTTTATGTCAAAGTTACACTGACAATCATAGAATTTAAAATATATAATATATATATATATATATGAACACCCCTCCACTAGTTAAATTTGACTGCAATTTCGTATTTGACCGTTAAATTTTCTTTTAATTATGAACTGTGTTCTTCCGCTCAAAGAGTGTCACTGTAATTATTTTTTATTTAGGTAGTATCACTATAATTCGAACATAAAGCATGGGATCTCAATATAATTTTCTTTTTCTTTTGTTTTTTGTTTTAAATTTAAGTTGGTGGCCTCTTTAAAATAGGCCACACACGTAGTAGTGCATCAAGGGTTTTTTTTTTTTTTTTTTTGAATAAAATACATCAAGGGTTAACATAAATATATTCACGAGTTAAATGTTCCTTAAACTATTGTAACTTCGATTTTCATTTGTGACTATCAATTCTCAAGGGCATAGAGCATAGTCAGCATTATGACAAATAAAAGACCTGGTCAAATCGTGGGGGAGTCATCCCCAAACTAAGTTTAAACCTGGGGCAAACATACAATATCCTAGGAAAGGAAGACTTAATGTTTAAATATGAACTTCTTAGGATAAAATGACCAAATTACCCTGTATGAGGATATCCTTCCGGTGGTCATTAGTAGCCTGCACTTCACTAACGGATATAACTGAAATTCTAGCGCCACACTCTGAGTTTGGCTCAAACTTCCCCTCTCTTCACTCACTCAATTCTTCCACCATGGCCCGTTTGGCAAACTTGAATGGAGTCTCCGAAACGCTGCCGGGCGTTCCAAAGCTTCCGAGCCTTCGGAGGACCCAAAAGAGAGTACGAATAATTGGATTTCTAGGCAAGTCTAATAAGGATGGTTCTCAAGAACAACACTCCTTGCAAACCACAAGAAGGCTAGCACTAGGCCTTGCCTCTATTGTTCTTGTTGGGAAGACTTGCAATGGCGTCTCTCTCGCCGATGACAACGGCTTCTGGATAAATGGCACTATACCTGTTCCTTCTGTCAATAACAGTAAGTACGCTAGAACATGCTAAGTCGCTATAGCTTTTGCCAAATTTGTCATTGGTGTGGTTGGTTTCTGTCTCTTGATATTCCATATTGCTCAAAACAAGCCTCTATTTTATCTAATGTATATGCCTCAAAAAGAAACGAGGAAATTTAGTCAAAGAAGAAGAAAAAGATTCAAAAAAATGGGTCTAACCTATAAAAAGGCATGCTGAAGAGTTGGCCTTCTTATATGCATGAGAAAAAAATGAATATCATACGCCTAGACAATGCAAGAAATCTACACCAATCATTAGGAACTCGCCAAAGGCACCCAATTTTAGCATGTTGACTAAAATTGAAGAATCACTCTCAACCCAAAGCTTATGCCATATCCCATTAGCCAAGCCAAGGAAATACCATTTACCTTCATAACAAGCTAATTCAATTCCAATGTTCAAAACATAATTTCCTCTCTTTCTGATTGCTATTTTTTGACAGAAATCGCGAATGAGAACACGGGCACTCGTTCGTTTCTGCTGAAGAGAATCTTTATGGCTGATATAGGAATCAAAGGAAGAATATATAGGCTAAGGAAAACCGCTTTTGATCTCCTTGCCATGGAGGATTTGATCGGAAAAGATACACTGAACTATGTCCAAAGGTATCTTAAGATCAAGTCAACATTCATGTACTACGATTTCGACAGAGTGATCACCGCAGCACCCGCTGATGACAAGCAGCCTCTCTTAGATTTGGCCAACAGGTTGTTTGACAATGTGGAGAAGGTAAATATAAAAATGGACACTTGAGAAGTTTTTTCTTTTCGATTTTTCGTTCTTCTTAAAGTGTTATTTACAGCTTCCTAAGAAATGTTTGGTTGGCAATTGTTTACAGCTTGATGCTGCTGTGAAACAACGAAATCTACCAGAAACAGAAACAACTTACAGAGACACAAAGGTTATTCTCCAAGATGTCATGAACCGAATGGCATAGATTTTGTATAAAAGCAAGGTTGATTTACTGATCTAAATGAGTCAATAAGACCTCATTTCATATTCCTCAACCATTTGTTTCTTAGTTCTTATCCTTTCTTGTCTTCACATAGCAAATTAACAAAACTGACATTGTTCGAAGTTTCCACCAAAAAGTACTTAGTGACAAGTGAATTTATGTTTCATAGTCACTCGAACATCAATAACAAAAAAGGCAGCAAAATGGTGTTAGTGCATCCAATCTTCAAATTTAGCTCATAGTACAAATACACCTAAGTTAGAATGCACAATAACGAACTTATTCATCCATTGAAGATCAATCATAACTCAAACAAGAATCTATAAACCAGATGTCGGTTTTACACCATGGAATTCCAATCTTTCAAAAGCTGAGCAGAGGGACTCGCGAAGAATGATCGGAAAGATATCGACAAACATAAATTCTTTGAGTCACTTCGAGGCAGGCCGCCTAATTGTAACTTTCTACTCTTAACTAAGCCATTTCCTAACTTCCTGAGCGCCACCACAGCCAATAAACCATGCCTGCTTTGTGTCTCTTTGAATGCCATTTTCCAATCTAAGCAAAGGACTGTCACGTGTGACTCTCATTTGGGTATCGCAGATTGTGAATTCACACGTTATTCAAGAACAAAAGTTGCATTTTTGTTTCTTCTTTATAAGATAATAGTCTTGCTTGGCCACAACAACTATCACATAGATGCCAACGCAAGAATTGAAGTTCATTACTCATTGCACGAGCTGAATCAAATCTTCGAATTAAGCTAATACAACATAGTATTTTTCTCACTGTACAAATAAATCTAAGTTAGAATCACTCTGAAATTTCACTTTATAATACTAGTGATGCAAATACAGAGCATTTGATTGCTTTTTATATTTTTCTAAATAAAAAGTTTATTTATCTGTTAAAATCAGCCATAGCTTAAGCGATAATCTGGAGACCGGGGATTGGTTTGACGTCGTGGGGTTCCAATCTCGCAAGCATTTACTCGAGAAGCAAAACGAAGTGAGCAGAGCGACTCACCCAATGAGGATGGATCAGGAGATATGTTTACAAACATCAGAGTCTTCGAGTCTCCTCCAAGACATGGCTGTTTAAACATTACTTATAAGCCTTTAGAATGTCCAAAATAACGAAACATGAAAAAGAAAAAATCACAAATATCTGTAAAGAAATTACCTGAAGAAGATATGTAAGCTTTGAATTCCTAAAAGGTACATGATCCTCTTTTTTGGCCAAGGCAAATATGACATCACTTAAGGATGACAAACTTTTATTGATGGCCTGAAAACATTAGTATTTTAGAAATGGAATTACTAGAAAGGCACGATGATACTAGAAAGGCATGATGATTGACATACACACAAAGAAGATTAAAGGGAGAAAAAGAAAAGGTTTGATAAAGTACTTGAGTTTCTTTCAGACGGTCTCCTGTTGACCCGCTCTTAGAAAGACGCTCACTACCAGCAAGATCAATGAGATTCAAAACACCTTGCACTTGTTGTTCAGTGCTCTGTTGAGGTAATGATATATCAAGTATAAGATAGAACAATGCAAAACATGAAATAATCAAAGCATCTATGCATAAACACCTTAACAGACTTGCACAAAAAGCACAGGGAAAATACCTCATTAACACCAGATATGCGAAGTGTGAAAACAAAATGACTCCTTGATGATTTTTCGTTCATCTGGGTCTTACCCACAGACCTAAACCAAAACGAAATTCAAAATATAAGTAATTGAAATTTCTAAATAGAACTATAGAAGACGATGTTTAAGATAGTACAAGTAAATAAATGAACATAAAAATATCATTGACTCTTAACATAGATCAATACAATTCCTTTGCCCTATATTTTTTTCTTTTTCTACCAATCAAAATAACAAATCCAGTTTTCTTTCAATGTATGACTTCTGTCAGGTGTTATATCAAATAATAAGGCATTAGTATCGCTATGTAAAGTTCACAAGCTCAAAAGCACATGGACGATAGAATTGATGATGTAAGAAGCATAAATGAAAATCTTGTACATGTAATCATATTCGCAACAATCAGGCATGAATCATGATTAACAAGAAGAAAAATATTGATCGCATTTTTTTCATTACCTGCTCTGTGCAGCTCGGTCTAAAAGATATGAGACCTCTTTAGCACTACGAACATCCACAATTGTCAGATCAGACACGTGTGTGTTTCCGCTTGCATCATGTTTGATTGTGTATTGCTTACTACCAACACCATTTTCTGTTCGTGAAATATCCATAGATGATCTATTTGTAGATAGCAAATCCCGAATTGTCTCATTATATATTTCCAACATCGATACCTGCAAACAATTTTAGAAGTACTAGAAAAGTGAGTGAGATTGCCACCAGAGTTTCAAACAACAGGAAAAACTGATTGGGTAACTAACCTGCATTTCATATTTCCAACCTTGTGCTAGAAGAGATTGTCTAGTTTGAAATATTTGTTCTAAAGAACGAGGTATCAGCCCCTTTTGCTCAGGCTGTCCTGGCTTACCCATCATGGTATAGGTTTTTCCTGATCCTGTTTGACCATAGGCAAAAATGCAGACCTGAAAAAAGAAACAACCAAGATGTGGCTAATTATGTGATGCCAGTAATATTCAATAAGGAAATGCAATTGAATAGTGACTTTGGCAAATCTCTTAGATAGAGAGAGAGAGAGAGAGTACAGTACCACTGGCTAAATTACTTTATTAAAAAAAGAACACCTATACAGTAGGTTTGTCGGTGTGATATATGACCATATTCAAAAACATTTATAGAAGAGAAGTTGAGGGGTGCATAGAAAAGAGAAGTAACTAATTTAGGTACAATTGCAATTTGCACAGCTCCTGGCGCAAATCCAGATAGTAATTAAAAATGATCTGGAGCTTAGAATCACCTTGTAACCATCAAGTGCACTTTGTACAAGCTGTGAAATTTCTTCGAAGACATCTTCTTGTGATGCATCAGGCACAAAAACTTTGTCAAATGTGAAAGAATGTTTTTGTCCTGATTATTGATGTGAAAATTTTGTGAGTACAATAGCAAAAGTCCAAAAGTAAAATGAGATATAAGAAAGACTTGTTATCTGATATGTTTTTCATTGAATTTACCAGTTTGCACTAAATCAATGCCTCGTCCAAAAGCTTCCATTGATGTCGGATAAGAGATTACCTTCCCATCAGCACATAAACCATCATCAGGCAACAAAGGACGCACTCTACAGAATACACGAATATTCCCTTTCAGTTCCTGTGAAAAGAGAGAGTTCAGTAGGATGTAAACAATATTGCTACTGCAAATATCTGGAAGAAAGCATTACCAAAATGGTATTATGTAACTTTTTCCGAAGCATCTCTCCTTCAATAACTTTAAACTCTGCATCTGCCAAGCGACTTTGCAATTCACTTATGAGTTTCTTTTGTTCTTCATATTCTGATCTCGTCTCAAGTGCAGATAAGTCAGACACCTAAAAGATTCAAGATTTTTCATAAAGAAGAAAAAAGTATCCATGCCTTGAATTCTGAAAACATGGCGTATATCCTACTTGTAATCTATTACGTGCCAAACAACATATTGTCACCTGAAGTTTCTCTAGTGCAGTCGTTAGTTGGTCTTTCAGTGTACTTATCTCATTACTTTGTGATAGACATTTATCCTGAGAAGAACCCAAACTTATAGTAAGTTTACGAGAGAAAACAAAATTCTACAACAGAAGCTATGAAGGAAAAAAAAAAAAAAAAGCATTAGGCAACCTCTAGTTCATTTGTTTTTGTTGTCAGGTTATCCAACTCAGAGCAAGAATTCTGTGTAGACTCTTTATATTGAACCACTTCAGCTGTTAAAGACTGCACCTGGAGTAGCAAGCGATCACGATCATCTCTAACTTGTTGCAACTCCATTTTAAGGCTTGCAGCTTCATTGACCAAAGCATCCCTCTGCTTTACAGCCTCATCATGAGATGCCTGTATATGATCCATCAAACAAAAATTTCTAAGAGTTCATACATAAAAAAGGGGGACAAAATTCCAAATGATATTAATCTCAAACTAAAATGGCATATATTAATCCATTCTTTATTCCTTCAAATACTCCACTGGTGTTACTAGTCATGACTATGTGTCAAGTATGCCTTACATGTGCAACAAAAGATTAAAGGTCTAAAACCAATGGAAAACGGCTCCTAAGAATCCTCATTGGCAAGAACATCAAAATTTACTGAAGATCTCAAGATCCTTTTGACTACGAATACAACTATCCTTTTGCTCCGCTGAAGGGTACATAACAAAGATCTCTTCCATGTTTAAATGCTGAAATAAATCCAGTGTTGATTGTTACCAAGCTATGCAAGATGGCATCTGCTACCTATGCTTTAAGAACTTTGTTTCACAACAGAGGTTTCTTCTAAACCCTGAAGATTCATTCACATACATTCCCCTCCCACTTTCAGCTGACCAGAGGTGCATAGATTTTCCAGCAAACAGAATATTTGTCATATTGCAACTCATGAAGGACGCATCACAAGAGCATGACATTTTGACATTTGCAAGGCATTTGTGATAATTCCAGCATTTATGCGAATTGAATGACACCACTTAATAAGTAAGTCCCACTGGAGATCAATGAAGAAAGTGGAAATGATTACATCAAGAATAGAGCATTGTTCCACAATGAGAAATAAATCCAGTGAAGAAAGAAACTCACTTTGCACATAGTAAGCTGTCCCCTTAACATGCTCAGATTCTCACCCATACCCGCCTTCTCTTTCTCTACACGCTTGAGGTCATCCTCAACTGTAGATAGGTCCGTGTGTAGTTTACTATTATATTGTTGTAAACTAGCAATGTAATCTTGTAATCGCTTGTACATGTCATTAAGCGACGATATCTGCAGAATTCAACAAATCCAATTGAAAGTATAAGAAGTAATTCTGTAGAATATATATATATAATTTTTTTCTAAAGAGAGTTCATAGTGACAAAAAGAAAAGGGCAACAAAGGAATCCATTGTTCTTGTCCATTCTACCTTTTGATTAGCACTTGACAGCTCTCGCTGAGCTCTCCCAAGCTCTTCTGAAAGAGTATTCTGTGATCTCTCAATATCAAGTCTAGCCTGTCTTTCTTTTGTGAGAGAGTCCATTGCAGACTGGTTGACAAATTCAAGAAATTAATATAGCTTATAGAAATAAGTAAAACTAAACCAACCAAGTTGGATTAGACTTCATCCGCTTACCAATTTATCACATTCTTCTTGTTCAAATTTCTCTTGTAAAGAAGAATAATTCTTCCTGAGCTCCTGAATAATTGAGTTCAATTCTTCTTCCTTGTCTTTCAGTAGGCTTTCTATATAAATCAAAAACATATTCAGTTTCACTCACTTCATTTCAAATAAATTTAATGCAACAACAAAGAACGAATGGTAATACTGTTATACCTGTTTCAAAACATCTCAGCTCAGCCTTATCCAACCTATTCTGTAACTTCTCTTGCTCAAACACATAAGTTGCCTCAAGCTCTTGAAACCATTTGATGCAAAGTTTAAGCCTTTTGATATACTCAGTCAAAATATCACATTTTTCCTAAACAATCATCAGATTCCAAATCGAAAACATCTAAAAATCAGTACCCAAATCAGAATGATATTTGAACAAAAAACTAAACGAAAACAAAACCCCATTTCTAAACCAACAAATCAAGAAACATTTTTTTCAGCCATAAAGACCAATGGATCAAAAATCTCACTGACCTTCAGATTGAACTTGTCCCTCCTTTTAGGCTTCTCCCTCAACAAAGCTTCCACATCTTCCCTAGTAAACTCAATCCCACCACATTCTGAACCGGCATTGCTCGCCGGAGCGCTACCCGGACTCATGTCGTACCCTACATTAACGTAAGAAAAAGCTTGCCGGGCTCTCCCATTAGTGGCCGTACCAACCATTTTTTGTGTCACACTTTCCAAATCTTACAACTTTTTTTATATATTTTTCTTCCTCAGTCACACTCACTTCATCACCAAAGAAAAGTACCTCAACCCCAGAAAACAAAAGCCCAAATGAGAACTAAAACACAGAAACCAGAACCCAAATGAGAAAATCAGAAGCTACCCACTAAACTTGAGCTGAAGAAGAATGAGACCCAAAGCTGGTGTTGCTAAAATGGAGGCCAGTAGTGTTTTTTGGAAGCCATTTGAAGGGGAGAGAGAGAGAGAGAGAGATTAGAAAGGTTGGTGTGGGGCCATGGATTGTATTCAAAGCTAACTGTATATCACAGCCGTTGCTTTAACGAGCAGGAATATGGATTGATCCACACAGACAACAAACTCAGAGAGCGAAAGCATTTCTTATTTCTTTCGAAAATTAAATAAAAATAATAATTCAGAATTTAAATATTGCATTAACAGAAAACAAAATAAATACAAAGATAAAAATTTGCATAGGTCATTGTTGGGTCTGTTGATAAGGTTAAGAGACTGCCATTTGGATTTGAATCTTTTTGAAAGGGGATCTGGCGGTACCGTGACCCTTATTAAGAATAAGATGCATTGGAAAATGTCAACTTCCCAAATTGCCCTTAGTTCTATATTTCTCAATTTTTTTCCCCTCTTCGGATATAAGATCTCCACTTTAGAAGGTTTCAACCACAATACGTGTACAACCATGTCACAAAAAATTTGTGTTATCTTAATGATTTTCAAAAATACTCTTTTTTATTTTTAAAAAAAAAACTTTAACTTGTAGGTTTTCTTGTTATTTCAAAATTAAAATGTTCTAGGTATACATTTATTGTATGTTATACTCGAAACTTAAAATGAAAGAGGAGCAGGCTATCCAATATCCAAAAATAAAGAAATAAATTTGCATTAATTAATTACAAAATTGGATTAAATTTTAGCAAAGGCAATGTCATTTGTCAATTGTCAACTACTTCCATTATTTAAAGGAAAAATAAAAATTTATAGGTAGCTTTCTTTTAGGAGAAGTGCAATGTCACCGTCCTTGAGAAGTATGGACCAAAGAAGTCCAAATGCAGCAAATTTATTAAAGAAAACATTTATTAGAATAGTTTAGCTCTAGGGACTCAATAGTCAATAACGATTCCACAAAAACTATATATATTGCATATCACCTCATATAAATATGTACATATTTGTCTCATATATTATTTTTTATCTATACTTTTTCGGTTTGGAAGTCATATGCTTTATTCATAAATTTCATTCTAATTGTATTTTTTTTTCAGAGTAATGTCTTATGTTGGTATAATAAAAGGTTTTTGAGAATTTATTTTTTAGGATAAAAAAAATGGTTAAATGTTTTGAGAATTTGACATTGATTATTTTAGAATCTCCTTTTTATAAGGTAAAAAGAAAATTTATCATTAGAATAAACCAATTGCTACAATATGAGTATTACAGTAATAAATTTTCCAACGACAAAATACTTTACACATGTAAGGGCCACTTCATTCTTATAGCTAAAGATGAAGTAATAAGAGCCACCAGCACTATCTCTTAACAAATAGTTTATATAACTAACATTATTGCTAAACATATCATTAGATGAGTTCAATATACTCATAACAATATTAAAATCAATTTTTACTACATAGACAGTGAATCTCAAAGTCTCAAAGACACCACAAGATTCAAATCTACATCATCTCGAAGTGAAATATTAACCTCGATAGACTCCATATTGATGAACAGTGTAGTACTTACATTGAATTTCTTCCAGATTTGGATCATAGAAGATTCAGATCTAGAAGAAAAATACAAAACAAAAAAAAAATAAAATAAAATAAACAAAATTTACACAAATTTAGAATCTGATAGGACAACAAATAAAATAAACAAATCTTTAACTAATAAAAACCACCTATTAAACATTGAGTTATGTTAAAAGAATAATTATGACTATAATAATAGTACAAATAATTGAAAGAAAAGTTTCACATAATTATATTCCATAATTCAGATATTAATAAAAATAATAATAACAAAAATAATGAAGCCGTGTCAACTAGAGACCAAACCTCTAAGTAATAAAACCGACCCTCCATTATCTTGTATTTAGATTGTGTTGCGTACAGCCACTAATAATGAATAAGAGTCTTTTCAAAAATAATAATAATAATAATGAATAAGAGTGACAAATAAATAAATAGCATAAATTGAGAGGGAAAAGAGTAGTTAGAAAATGATTGGAGGAATGATATGTCAAATGAAATGATATGAAAGAATATTTGCTGGAAATCAAAGAAAAAGATAGTTAGATAGCTCCAAAAGATCTAATAAATTTAATGTAAGTACGTTAACTAATTAATAAAATTTCGTGTCGAAATTTGAGAAGGGTTTGTTTTCCAAGGTGCATGGATCTAATCTTTAAGTAATAGTAATACTTGACTGTTGACTAGGTTACATTGCTATCCAAATAGCTCTTTGTTCTTTAAATAAGGGGAATAATGAAGTGGGATATACTTTTTGCCGAGAAAACTGAAAGAAATCTAGAAATGGGATTTTTTTTTAAAAAAAAAATTCATATCATAAAATGAGTTAATTGTTGATATATATGGAAGATGGATTGTTAAGCCATGATTTAGTTCAGAAGTCATCGCCAAGCCCATATTTTTCCCATTTTTCTTTTAGGGAAAATTTTCCCTATATTAGTTGGCACATTGTCATCTGATTTCCTAAAATTTTATGGTATGCCATTAATGCATAAATTATTCTAAAAAAAAAGTCTTAAATAAGTTGCAATAAAGCATTCATGTTAAATAAAAAATTATATGAACACCGAAATTAGTTCCTTTACTTATTCGGTAAATCAAGTACTAAATAGTTTTGATAGTGATATTCAACTAAAACAAAGTGGATAGGAAATCAAAATAAGCTAAGAAATTCCTTAGCCAAAAAAATTAAGCAAAATTTGGAAAAAGAATAACTATATTCCTCTCACCTATTTCTAGCACATCTTAACCAAAGTCTCCTCACACCTTTCCCACCTTTCTTCGAACTAAACAACTATTTTCTCTTGCGTCAGATGGGGGTCAAGAATTTTTCACTTGATTAAATTTTTTTTCCTAGAAACTTTGTTTTTCTCCCACTAATCTCCCTATACAAAACAATACCAAAAAAAAGGGTAAAACTTTAAGTAAAATTCCACATGGTCCAAGCAGTTTGCTGGTATTTTCCTTTCATTTCTTGGTGCTCATCTTCAGTCCTTTTTTTCTCTAATCCTTTTAGGAAACTTCCTCTTTAGCCATGTTTATCAGAATTGTACCCTTCCTCTAATTTTATTGTGTGACAAAGTTTATGCCAAACGTGTTGATCTAATAAAAACAAACTCGAAAAGTTAGTTTAATGATAATATATATTGGAAAATAATCAATTTCTTTCACTTTCCAGCTTAATGCAATCAGAACCCTACTTTAACCAAATGGAATAAAGACGAAGAGAATTCTTTCTTTATGATACTCATAACCTGCCCTTTTGAGGTATAGAGTAAATATAATAAATAAGATATCTTTATTTTGGTGCAAAAGTCAATAACCATATCATTTACATTTATGTAAACCTTGGCAAAGTATGATAATTATGTAATATTTGGAGTGGATTTAAGCATGAAAGAAATAATTTTTTCTTAAAAAAAAAAAAGAGATAGTAGTTGAGATCCCAACATTTTCCAAAATACACTGTCAAAAGAATCTCATAAAAATCCTAATTTTTAATATCAATATATGTGACATATGAATGCTTATTATTCAGTTGATGTATTAAAACTTATTATAAATAAATTTAATTATATAAACCAATTAAATGATAGTAACTCACATGCCAGAAAAAATTTGGGATTAGAGTTGAGATTTTTAATATTATTCAAGAAATTATATTTGGTGTTAAGGGTCAATTTTTTTTTCCAAAGAAAAATTACAGTAGCATATCGAATTGATGTCAAAATGACAGTGACACCCACTGAAACTATTAGAAGACTTAAGAAATTAATTAATGAAACTTTTTTTTGAAGTAATTAATGAAGCTTTTTAATTCTTATTATCTTATTTTATTTTAATAAATGGTTCTCATTAAAATCAAATTTTATCTAGAGTATTACTAATAAACTTAGCTTGATAGGTCGTGTCAGTCTATTTATTTTTTCTAACTCTGATAAACTGATAAAAGCATGCCACTCTTTTTGTCATGCTAAAGACTATAGTAGTAATCTGTCGAAACAAATTTTAATTTTAATGCACCGGTGAAAAAAGAACGGGTGAAAAAATAAAATAAATGAAACTGAGAATTGCTGCAATATCAAGCAAAGTGGAACGGGTGCTTAAATATGATTCAACGTAAAGAGTATAAAAGGCTTAACATATAAGGCCAAAGTACCCAATTTTTTTATCTTATATTTTTTTTATAACTTTGGAATGCTCATACAATCAGGTATGATGAGTTATAACTTACAATTTGTTTGGTACATTTTTTATAGAAAAATAGACTAGATAGCCATAATAAGTCACTTAAAAAAATGTTAGGCCAAGTAATAATTAGGGACACCCAATAAAAATATTATTAAAATCTGAGAAATGTCATTGTCTTTGTTGTTGACCAAATCAGCTTCTGCAAGCAACAAATTGGGTCTAATAGTTAAAAGACAAGGCATGTAGACCGCGTTGTTACGATTAAGTACAAAGTAATATTAGATGAATTATTGTCTATAATATATTTATTATATTATTTATAATAGGTAATAATATTATACAATAATATGATGTTCGTCTAAAATATTACAAAACATTGTCTAAAATATTACAAAATATTTTTGTATTGAAATAGCTTGATGATTTATATTACAACTTTTGCTTCCCTTTTTTTCTTGTTTTTCTTCGTTGTGATTAGGAAAAAAAATGTTAGAATAAAGAAAAAAGAAAAATATAATTAATTAATATAAATTATATTTTTTTTGGAGAAAAAAGGAATGAATTTTTTGTTGTTAAAGTATAAAGTGTTTATTTTTCATTAAGAATAAATTAATTACTTGACTAATTTTCATTTTCTTTATGCCTCTGTGATGTTGCTTCTGAATTGAAATATAGAGGAAATATGTTATTGGTTAAATCATGCGTAGTATATTATGTATTTTATTAAATTAAGTATAAATTAGTAATAATTTTTTACCTGTCTTTAACTTTTTTGGGATTAGGTGTTTTTGGATCCAATGGTATGGTTAGTATTGAATCTGTTTCCTGGATGGTTGGTGGTGCTGGAAGTGATAATCTAGTAGACTCATCATCGTCAAATATTTTTGACACGATTGTGTCAATTAAATCCCCTCTTATTCTGAAATAGATTTGGAATATTTTTGTTTGTTTGTATAATTGTTCAATTACGGGTGGTAATATTGTCGGATCGGTATAGTCTTCTTCTATTATCAATGTTGAACACAGTTTTTTGATCAGAACTTGAGCTGCTTTCACAAAATTTGTGATGACGGTAATCATGTCTCATCATGTATTCTAGTGTTTAATTTATACCTATTAGCATAATAGTGTGAGAAAACAATTTAGTATGAGGGAAAAGAGGGAAATAATTTAATTAATAATGAATGCTGTGAAATGTAATTTTTTTTTATATGAGTTGTTCAATTAAGAAAATATTAGTATAAGTCCTTGGATTTTATTTTTTACCAGAGAATTGGGGTTGATGTGAGATGATTATGTGTGTCGCATCACCATCCACTTCCTGCTTCTCGAACTTGTATAGAACATTTATAGCAGGAATTGTAATACCAACTTTGATGTGTTTCAAATTAGGAAATTTACACCTAAGGATCTACTAAATCCTTGTGATGAAAAATAAGACTCACTTATTAATATTTTCAAAACTAATCTTAATTGCCATGTCACGCATGTAAAATTACTTGGATACCCTATTTTTTTTAACAAACTTCAAACTACTTTAGCCACCACCACTGGTCTCGATCCCGACCTCGGTGGCGGCGCCCCCGCTCGACTAGGGTCGAAAATTTTCAACTGTGGTCGAACTTATCCGGCCGCCTCTCTGGTTGTTCCGATCGTTTTTCAACCGGTGGCCAGAAAATTTCGACCCCGGTCGAACATTTTCGACTGGGGTCGAAGCCACCGGTCGAAATTTTCGACCGACGTTCGACCATGGTCGAAAAATTTCGACCCCATTCGAACATAGACGGCCGTCTTCCCGGCTTCACCTCCGTCACTTTTGATTTTCTCAACTTTGTTGAAAATTTTCGACTAGGGTCGAGTCAGTGGTAGTTTTGGAACTCTGAAATATTTATTAAATGACATGGCAATAAAAGTCCTACTTTTGTAAATGATTTATAAGTTGTCCCTTTTTTCATCACATGTATTAAAAGAGGGTCAAAGGGTCAAAATTGGTAATCCCCTTTTCAAATTTAAATATTGTTGCTTTTATCGGAAATTTGGTGCCCTAAAAGTAGGGAAAAAAGATTTGATATTAGTATGAATTATAGTATAGAATAGTCTTTTTATTAATAGGATTGTATTTTTCTTAACATGTTGTGTCAAGAAATCTAGTTGATTTAATTCTGCAATTATTTTCCTGTTCTGTAACTTTTGTTGTTCTGGCGGTTGCACTTCTCTTGGAATAGGAGCTGGTAGGAACTCGATATGTTGTGTCGTATGTAGGAACCTAAATAATAGATTGATAAAAAAAAAAAAACTAATATTTAATATAGATAAATAAGATATGCTTTTTTTTTTTGGTTTCATAATTTTAAAAAAGTATGGAAAGCAATTATTACCTTGTTTTTAATGCATTAGCTTCTGGTATGTCTATATTCATATAATATATTGTTGCACCTGTACTTGCAGCATATATATTTCATGTTCAATACAAAAGTTTATATTAGTTTTTATGTAATTAAAGTATAACATTATTTTTATATATAAATATCAAACATAATTGTTAATCACCTAGATATTGTTTTATTGTCATAGATGTAAAGACGGTTATAATTGCTTCTTTCATAGTTTTTATAATATCTGTAGTAAATTTTTTTGTTGTTTCTTCCCATAAAGTGATTTGTAATTTTTCGCTCCTATAATTAAATAGGATAATATTACAGTATGATTAAAATAAAGAATAAAATATTTTCTTTGATATGTAAATTTTTATGTTAAATAGATTCATTACCTGATGTTTTGTAGTGTCAGTGTCCATCTCGGTGTCATTTTCTTTTTGACATTGGTTTCTTCTAAGTCTTGTATCTCTGTCAACAATCCTATAATATCTGGTATAAAAGGAAGGAAGTTGATGTAAGAAAATTTAAATAAATATTGGTGAGTCTTAGAAAAGAGATAATATTGTAATTTATAATACCTGATAAAATATCATGAACATCTGTCCCTGAAGCTAGTTGGTTAAAATTCGCAAAATAAAATTTATGCGTCGGAATGTTTAGTGTTAAAGTTGTTACTGGAGTGAAGGATGTCGCTCTGGCAAATTGTAGCATTGCGATGTGAAGGACGATTCTGTATTTTGGCTTGTTTGGTGCTACATTAAAATTGCTAATTTAGTATACTTCTCCTTCAATTATTTGTTGTAAAATGTAGTCTGCATCTCGAGCTTTGATTGTTCCATGAATTGCTTTGTGCTGTATTTTACGGGGAAAAAAATGTTTAATTGCTATATGCTATATTATGAAATGAAATATTAAAATATATACCTATTAATTAAAGTAAATTATAACAAAGTATCATATAAGGTGGATTAATGCTATTTTTTTCACCTCATGATCGACCAGGACACAGTCGAGGCTTACGAGTCGTCCGGTTGTGTAGTCATTGTTGTGCCAGAGTCGACTAATGCGAGCTTCTATAGCTCCATAAACTTCATTCGGTTTGAGAGATCGTATTGGTGTCGACATTTCTTTTTGGTTTTAGCTGCAAAATAAAGAAATTTCATAAGATGAAGATTATATTAACAATATACGAAAAATTCATGTATAAAAGGTTAAGAAGTAGATATATAAATTCGTATTAAAATGATATTTTAATAATGCTTAGTTGATAGTATGATTTTTATACTTACGTAAGATTATGTAAAATTTCTTTGTACACTATATTTTTCACATATGTGGGATATTTATTGATGGATTCGTTTATTAATATATATATATAGTCCTTTTGGTGTTGTTACTCGTGATAGAGCTACGTATAATTGACCATGTGTAAAGACTTTATTTTCTAAATAAATACCTACTTTATTTAGTGATTGTCCTTGACTTTTGTTTATTGTTATTGCATAACAGGTTTTTACAGGAAATTACCGTCATTTTAAGGTAAATGACTATCGTGATTCATTTGTGATCATTTCTATTCTCGGAATATAGACTTTTTCATTTTCATTATTTGAATTTATAATTTGACCTTCTATGATTCTATTTGTTAATTGTGTGATCATGAGTCTTGTGTCATTGTATAATCTTATTGATTGATTTAAATTTCGTAATAATATTATTGGAGTTCCAAACTTGAGATTTAATTCATATGGTGGTATACTGTTAAAATTCAAAGTATGCAAAAATTCTTCAGGGTATAATAGGTTGAGTTCATCAATATTTTGTGTTGAATCCATTATTGTGTCATAGCTATAATAAGTTTTAGATTCCTTAGGTATTAAGGATAGTATATATTTATTTATATAATCAGATTTTTTATTTTTTGGTGTTATTATTGCTCTGTATCGTATATAGTTAATATTATGAAAAAAAAATTTGAGATTATTATATATTAATTTTGAGATTTTTTTAATTGGATTTGATTCATATTGTATTATATATTTTTCTGGTATTTTAATTCATGTTGCATCTTCATTTTCAGGATCCTTTATTCCTTCTGCGGTACCGTTTCCAACACTTCATGTCCATTTTGAAAATTCTAGAATTTTTTTTTTTTCTTGTTCTGTAGTATTAGGATTTTTTAGTCTCATATTTCCTGTTAGTGATAATAGCTTAAAATATGACTATAAGTAAGAATTATTTATACTTGTATTTATTATATCTTTTTTTGTTCCAGCAAGTATAACATGTAAAATTTGTCGAAAATCACCACCTAATATGATTGTTATTCCACCAAAAAGTTGGTCAAAATTATTCTTTAAATTATCTTGCAGTGTCTTATCTAAATCTTCGAAACAATGTTTGTTATTTATTGGTGCTTCATCCCATAATATGAGTGATGTTTTTTCGTTTAATTTTGCTAATTAAGTTCCTTTTCTGATGTGACAGGTGGAAAATTTATCAGTTGATAAAGATATTTGAAATCTTAAATGTGTAGTTCTGCTTTTAGGTAATAATAATAAAGCTATTCCAGGTGATGCAACGGCTAGAACAATTTCATTATTCGATCTGATTTTGGTGATAATTGTATTCCATAAATAAGTTTTTCCTCTGCCTCTGTGTCCATGGATAAAGAATAAATTTTCTTTTTTGTTGTTTATTGATTCTATAATTTGTTCATAGATATAGCGTTATTCACTATTAAAGTTTTTTTCTAAGATATTGTTTTCTTCTCTTAGTTTATTAGTGTCATAGTCTAATTCTTCTAGTAAAAATTTATTATTTAAATCGTTAATCAATGTGCCTGTTGGTAGTGGTAAATTAAAATTTGTTAAAGTTGATGAATTTAAATTTAATTGTTTTTCTAATTCATATAATACATAATTGTATAATTCATTTTCTGGAATCTGGAAATTCAGGTTATTGAATAAAGTTTTTATTCTGTGTAAAATATCTTCTGTCATAAGTTTCTAATGATTTTCAAGTAATGTTGTTGGATTATTTACGTTAAAAAATAGTAAGATTATTGTAAATAATTTTCGTAATTGATGGAATGTTAATCAAAATGAAGCTTCTAGTATTGATTCATTCCATTCTTTATCATCTCCTAGTAAGCCTAATGCATTACTTGCTACTTGATTTGTTGAGTATGTTATATCATCAATTGTTCGTATAGATTCAAAACTTATTACACATTTTTGACGATTTAGTAATAATTTCAGGTAATATAACTCTCCAGAACTTAGGTGGCCATAAAAAATTCGTCCTATTGAATATTCTAATTTTCTAGGAGTCCAAATTTTGCCTTTATTGTTTCAGACCTATTTTGTGGGGAATTCTGTATATGATAATTGTCTATCTTCCATATTAAATTTATTTATTTCCACCCATTCTGCTAGAGTTATTTTTTTAATCCCTGGTTGTCTAACTATATTATTGAGACGTTGATTTAAATGGAATGTTATATTTTCCAAACGTGGTAAATGAATTATTAATCTCTGTACTACTGGATTCCTATGATGTATGGGATATTCATATAATCTCCACATGGCCTCATACGGTGTTATGTACTAGTAATTAATATAGTTTTTTATTTCATCTATTTCTTTATAAATGTTTTCTCTATATTGTTCTATACATACATTGTCTTATATTACTGCTCTTATTCTATCTGGATCTTTTGTTAAGTATTTGAATAAATATTTTATTAACATAGATTGTAAGTATATTTCGACATGTATGTGGGCATGGAATTTTAAGTATAGATCTTTATTGTAAGGGACTACAAATCTATTGTCTAATTTAATACCTTCTTTTTGTATATAAAATGTTATATTTCTGCGTTTGTAATTGATGAATCCGTTTTCTTCAATGGTTGTTTCATTTTTAAATTGTCTAGGAAATTTTTTAGAACAAGCTAAATTTTTCATACACGGTGCATTTATTTTAGCAGTGCCATATGGCCTTGCATCATGAATTCTGCTATGATGTGGTATTCTTGTGGGTTTTTTCAGGGTTAGGTATTTTAGCTAAGATAAGTTTATCTATTTGTGACGGTACAGATAATTTTTCATTAGGATGTAGCCAAAATAAGAAATGGAAATGGGGTAAACCACAATTCTAGAATTCAACAACGTATAAATCTACAAAGTAAAATAAAGACAAAAAATAGAGAAAATATATTAGTTTTAATTAAAGATGAAGATTAATACTTTTTTTGTGTGTTTTGTTTTATTATATAAGATAATAAAGTCTGGCCTGTGACAATTGTGCCAAAAATTTTATCGTTTTAATAGTGGATAAGATTTGGTTTAATTTCATTCTAAAAATTCTTGTAATTATATCTGGTCTATCTTCAGGCTTTTAGCCAGGAATTTTATTTAAAGCACGTGCTATTTCGGTCCATTTAGGATTGCATGTAAATGTTATGAATAAATCAAGATTTTCATATTGTCTGCATATTGCTATTGCATCTTGATAATTTTGGATCATATATCTGGGACTTCCAGTATGGCTAGATGGGAGAATAATTCTTTTGCCGATTACTCTTGCATCTGTGTCTCCTCTTGTGGCGGCGTCTTGAACACTTTGATAAATTTCAGATCTCAAATTGTTTTGATTTTTTCGTATGTAGTCTAATCGATCTTCTTCAACAGAGGCATATTCATCAACTACATATTGTTGAAAAAGTCTGTCACTTTTGAATTAAAATAATATTTACATTTTCACATTGTTATAATTGATAACAATAGAATGCTCTCATGGGAACTCTATTTCTTGAAGGTTATTTTCCTAGTCTGTCTATATTCCAATTTAAGTTGGTTCTATAACCATATTCTCCGTATGGAAATAAAAGGGGGTATTGCAGAGCTATATAAGATAGATGCAATTTTATGATTCTTTGTAAGGTGTTTGTTTTGTCTTGGATGATAATATTTATTCTTTCTTCATATTCACTAATATTTCCAACAATTAATCCTCCTATATCATTTGAAGTGGGTAATTCATATTGATTATTATCTATAGGCCGTCATCCTATTAATCTTAATTTCATAGATGGAATTTTATTCTCATTGTATCTATCTTTAACCATACAGAAAAGCTTGACTAATTCATTATTCGCATTAAGTATGTTAATTAATTTTTCAACAATGGATTTTGTCAATTCCCTCGATCCATCATCAAATGAAAATGTTGATATTCGGTTTTCAATTTCGTTTTTTGTGTCATATATGTATAACTGGGAAAATTTAGGAGGATTATTATTTATTGACAATAAAGATCCCATGAGATGATGTACTTGACCACTAAATTTGAAAATATATAGACCATCTGAATTTTTTGTATTTTGTTTTATATTTACTCCGAAAGATGTGAAAGCAAACATAGAATTAAAATTTTGAATATTTTTTTGGAAATATGTGCTTAAAGACCCTCCGTAATAATCAAGTAATTGATCTAACATAAGAGGGGGATTTTTTATTGGGGGAAGTTTAACTTTTCCATCTTTATAGTATAGATTATATTTTGGTGAATAGGTTCTTTTGGCAGACTCATCGAACCAAAACGATGCACCGTAATATTTACAGATATAAAAGCAGTCTCCAAGATCGTGATATTCATTAATATCACCTGTACTATAGTGTTGGATGACGGTCAAAAGTGAGAAAATGTATAATAAATTAAACTTATAATGGTAATGATATTTTTTTTCCCTATTTTTATAAAGGGAATAAAGGGATTACTTCGTATGTTAGAATTGGTTGACACTGATGGCTCAACTGTATCGAAGAAATATCTTTCAGGGCTTATAAAATTTGATATTGGAGGGAGCCTTGACCGATGAATATTTTTCGAAATTGTACTGGAATCCCCATATCAATGATCCATAATATTATCATTGCTAGGTACAGAGTCTTCATTTAGAAGACAATGATTACGTTGCTTATGTTGACGTCTTGACAATGCGAAATTGCCTGTCATTATCTTATTGTTTATGTAAATAAAGAAAGAAGTGTTGGACAAAAAAACAGACGTTATTGTGTTAATACGTTTTTGTTAAAAGTTTATGGAATATTATAACGATCTTATTTATGTATTAAAGAATGGACATTTTATATCAATTATATTCCGAATCATTATTATTAGTATTATAATAAGAGGAATATATTTGAGGTATTTATAGCATTATTGTTTGTAGATTTTCGAAATTATACTCTTGTGTATATATATGTATACACTTTCATATATAAGCTATATCAACCAGCTCTAAATATCTATTTTATCATTAAAAGTGATAGTAATCGAATCGTGGGCGCAATATGTAAATCATCGAGATCAAATTTTTAGCACAATATTCTAATTAGTTATGGAATTACAGTCTTCCAAATAAAATATAGAAAACATTGAATAATACATATAATCGAATTAAATATATAATAACAACAAAATGCATTATAATCTTCTGTTTTCTCTCTTTTTCTGCCTTCCTTCACAATAAACTCTTCGTTCTTTTCTTCACGGATAATAAGGTCAAAACTGTCCAGCAATTACGTATGACTGATTTCTTGTTGTTACTTTAAATACATAATATATACAAAATAAATATATCTAAGTAAATATATAAATATGTACAAAATTTGGCTCAGATGTATTGAAGTGTCATTAATATATCTAGATACAAATATTCAACGGAAGAGCAAAAGGGGAGATAATATTATACATAAAAAGCTGTAGTAAAACCTAGAAACAATTTCTAATTTCTAATCCAGAAATAAAAAGATGAAAATAGGAACAGTACACACCAATAAAGAATATAGCAGAATTTAACTAAATCAGAAACCAAGGACAAAAATACAAACATAAATACTGAAATAATGTGCACTAATAAAACAACATAATAAAACGAACTGAATTCAGTATCAATAACAAAATTTAATAACATGATTAATAGTGGATAACATTTATTACAACAACAAAAACAATAAATGTCTATATGCTGCACACATAATATAAAATTTAATAACATGATTAATAGTGGATAACATTTATTACAACAACAAAAACAATAAATGTCTATATGCTGCACACATAATATATAGAATTCACATTAATTAAGAACAGAATAAAATTTAGTTATAACTCAAAGAAACCAAAGAACATACACAATAGATCATACTAAATGTTAAAAGTACCTGATACAGTGCCAAGAAAAAGCCTTGCAAACCAAGTTCAGACAGGTACAAGTTATAGAAAGAGTAAGATAAGGGACAAAACTATAATAAGCATGGTTAAAGAAGCTAGTAATAAACACAGAAAGAATTTTGAGAGCAACCGAGATAGAGACGGATAGGATGTAGAAAATACAGTGAATGACTGTAGTATATATATATATATATAATTAAACAGCAGTAAAACAGGCATCGAAAATATTAGGAAAAATAAACTAGGACTCATGGTAGTATATGAAGCCAACACCCAAATAATAATACATGTATAAAATAAACTAAAAAAGGAAAAGGAAAAAGACTCAGAGACTGAGGAAGACATTTTGATTTTTCTATTTTTTTTATTCTTTCTTTTTTCAATCTGAATAATAAGAAAATATCAAGAAAGCGTTAAATGACATGTCTCTTCTCATAAATGTAAACCGACAGATCATCAAAACAGGTATTAGCATAATGATTAACACCAAAAAAATTTAGTGATATCACATACATTTTTTTTAAAAGAAAACTCACTAACACAAAATTGTGATATTTTAATCTATTTACATTTTTTTTAGCTTTTTTTCACAGTCTCAATTACAATAAAATATCAGTATAGCATTAAATAAGAATTCTAAGATCACTCATACAAAGTAACAGATCGTCTAAAGTGAAAATGGAGGCAATAATCAATACTAAAAAAATTAAAAAGGATCAACAAATATCAGACAAAAAATCTTTAAAGGAAAAAAAAAAAAGAACAAAGACTCAGAGGCTTACTGAACACAAAACTTTCATTTTTCTACTCCCTTTTTTTTCAATTTATATTATAAGAAAATATCAAGAAAGAATTAAATAATATGTCTCATCCCATAAATGTAAAGCTACAAATCATATAAACCAGAAATTTGGATAATGATCAACACCAAAAAAATCTGTTAATAATACATGTATTAAAGGGAAAAAAAAACTCTGAACACTAATACGAAACCCATATATTTTTAGTCGATTCACTGTTTTTTTTTTTTTGTCAGTTTTTTTTTTCTAAATGTGAATAATAACAAAATATCAATATAACCTTAAAATACCAATTTTGACATCACTAACACAGAGTAACAGATGATCTAAACCGAAAATAGAGGGAAGAATCAATACCCAGAAAATCGAAAAGGATCAACAAATGTCAAATAAGTGAAAATTAAAAAAAAAAGGACAAATCATTCCGAGAATGCTCTAGAACATGATTCAGAAATTTTCATGACAAAAAAATTGAGAAAAACATAAGCAATTTCATAGATCAACAAAGATAAAACTCAAATACAATTTAACAAATAAATACAATAAACATCACGCAAAATAAAATATAATTTCTAAAGAGCAGAGTTTCAAATAGAAAGATTATCAGAGAAAGAGAGGAGGTCACCACACAACATACCACACTTCAAATCCAAGCAGAGAAGAAGCAACGCACAAAAAAACCGAAAAACAGAAGGTGGGAAAGGGGGAAAAAATAATGGGAAAGAAAGGACCCATATCAAATGGAGTAGAGAGAAGCCATCAGACAAAGTGGAAAAAGAGGAATACCCATGCTCAGAAATGGACGAAATTAAAGAGAGAAGCAGAGAGAGAAGATCCGGGAATAGAGAGAGGGAGATGAAAAGTTGGCTAACAAAAGAGAAAGAAAAAGAACAAAAAGCAACAATGGTCAAAATCCTATCTGACCAAGAGTTGGCGGAGACACCAAAGCACCGCCCAAATGACAAAAAGGCTAGCTGCAATCCCTCACACAAAGCAAATAGAGAAGGGCATTTTCGCTAAACCACAAATAAGAAAATTGAAAGGACAAAAAATCCACACACACTATTACCACAGAGAGTAATCCCAAGGGCAAAATCGTCGAACTATCTAAAGGAACCCCATCAGATAAAGAGTTAGCAGAGACAACAAAGCACTACTAAAATGACAAAAAAGCCAATGCAATCCCCCCACACAAAACAAATAGAGAAGGGCATTATCGGCAAACCAAAAATAATAAAACCGGAAGGACGAAAAAATCACACCCACACTATTACCACAGAGAGCAATCCTAAGGGCAAAATTGTCCAACCACCCAAAGGAGGAAAAAAGAAAAAAGAAAAAATGCTACTGTTATTTGTACAGTAAAAGTAGAGAGCATGAACAGTGTTCCCGTGGTTCATTTTAGTTATATATAATAATATGTGATCTAAGAGACCAACAAAGAGAATGAAAGGGAAAAATAATAAATTTCCTTCAAAACTTCGGTTTAATCGATACTTATATATATATATATATATATCGTTGACGGAGATTTTGTCAACAACGAATTTAGCAATTTGTGAGATGTGGTTTGTGTGTGAAAATAGTTGATAAAACAAAGTAAATAATGAAACAAGAATTTTATAGTAGTTCATCCCTAAAAAAGATGAGCCTACGTCCGCTGTTCTTCACTATTTTCTAGAAAATGAGTTTCTCTAAGTCTCAAGGGGAGAGCTGAGAGAATTACAGAGAGAGTGTATAGTGAAGTGATTATGAGATAGTTGTGTCCTAAATAATGAGAATGAGTCACTTTTATATAGATGAGAATGGCTCAATATTTTCCCAATTGTGCAAACGGGAAAGTACATATTCAGAAAATACAATTTCGGGTAATAATATGAAATTAGGTAACAACTTAAATAGAATAGATTGCTTGATCTCTACTCAGAAGTTTATTTTATTTCTTCGCAAATTGCCCATTTGAAGAAGCTTAATCTAGTTTCCTTTTCTGCTGGTCGCACATTTAACTATACGGAGCATGTCGCACTATTGGTTATTCGACCTGCCGAATTCTTCTCAGTCGCTGACTTTCTTTTCCTAGCGTTGACCACTTTATAGATTTAAGATCGCACTATATATATATTGGACAACAGAGAGGATGGTAATATGATATGAAACAAATTATTGATAGTTGATCGAACAAACCAATGTAGGTGTTATGAGCTGACCTTCACATATAATTTAGTAAGAATAATTTCCAATTTTGTCTTCTATTTCTGGCATTTATTTTCTTTTTCTTGTCACTTTCAAGTTTCAACTCATAAAAATAATTGCACTTATGATACTTTTGAGTTTTTTTTTTTTTAATGGATACCTTTGAGTTTTGAGTAATAGTTCACAGTCATCATAACTAGACACATGGCAGAAATTTATGTGGTCTATTTATATACATTATGGAAGTGTGGAACACTGTGCTTGTTCTTCATTGGCATGCACACCTTTGATTATATATTTGGCTTTACAGACTTGGATGTATCAAGTATCAATATTTCCACTTTTTATTTTGAGAAAATCAATATTTTCACTATTTTATCATCTATATTTTTTTTAAGTTATCGTTAAGATTATTATCTACTAAACTTCAAGTCTATGCTTTTGTTGTTAACTGAGCTTTGAGTGCATCAGATTTTTCATTTGATATTGATTTTAGATGTGCTACAATCAGTGATTAACAGATCTAGGTCATTCATTTAGGTGACCCCTGTGGAACCTACCTCAATAACAACAAAGATCGTATCAAAATTTTATGTACTATAGCAAATACCAAGATTTCTATAATCATATACTCTTTTATTGTTTAAGTTTGGAAAAACTAATTTTGTTGCTTAAAGTCTCAATATTTTATTATTTGATTTAATTTATTTCTCTTTATTAAATGGATTTATTCTTTTCTTTTTGGCTACTAATTAGTTATCATAATAAATCTTTCCCAACAACCAAACAAGAAATGAATAAATTTTTGCTGAGCAGCTTGTGTGGAATTGGTTTGAATCTTTGGATGGGCGACTTCCAAATATGCATGGTTAAGCACAAGCAATACACCAATCAAGATATATAATAATGTAATTTTGTAGACCTTGTAGTCTTAAATCAGAATTTTCACTTCAAATCCTCGGGGGGGAGGAAAACAAGAGCTGAGGTATTTATTCTTGAAAATAAATAAATAAATAAACTCTCATGCGAATTTGATTGTATAAATATAAAACACCAAAATCATATGAGATGCAAAATCTAAAACGTTGCAATTACCTTGGTTTTGATTTTTGGTGATTATAATGAGAACATTAACTGAAGTGTGTAAAAGAAAAAAGTACACGGTGAATGTCTTTTTTCCTTTTTTTGAATAACAAAGCCCGCAACCAGCAGACAAGACATTTTATTTCTTCAAATCATGAAGAACAGACGAAGGAAAAAAAAAAAGCAGGGCTGTTGGAAAGACTTCAGAAAAATAGTACTTGGTAGTATTTTTAAAATTTTTTTTTTTTTTGAAAAACTGTATCAATTAAACAACACAGCGGAAAAACATGAGCATATTAATCTCATAACAACGTATTAGAATATTATGTAGAAAATCATAACTCTTATTGATCGTAGACGAATAAGAAATTGACTCTAACCACTCACCTGTATTAGATCTTCCGGACTATCCATGTATATAGTCACACAAGAGTGTGCTCTCTATACACTACACAAGAAAAGAATAAGTTAGCGACTGCACTTAATTTATAAAGAAATCTAAGAACATGAAATAAATTGTTTACTTATCTTTGTGAATTTCTTCTCTTTGGAAAAATTGACAGAATTTTAGTATATTTTCTGTCACTTGTGAGAAAGGTGTGGGTAACCACTAAGGAGTGCCACGCCACAATTAATATGCTGTAGACGTGTGGCCTCTCTCCTACTGACCAATTTCGGCCAGTGATGGTAGTTTCCTTTTTTGGGAAACTCTTCACTTATTGTAATATTTGACTATCCACTATTGCTTTATCTGTTCTGCAATCAGTCAATTATTACCTTATCAATTCTTCTTTAATTTGTTAATATTCAATTAATCATAATTAAAATGACTATCTAATTATGTCTAGGTTCATAGAACCAAATCAATAATGAAAATTACTATTAATTAATCTATATATGGAAATAACCATATTGGAAAGATTAATTACTTAGTGACTAAGCTAATCAATTTTATCTAAAACTTTCTAAAGCTGAAACCAGCTTCTTCCATCCACTATGCCACATGCCCAGGTCCAGTCACTGGGTGAGGTGTGTAGCCATTTTGCAGTCTAACTCAATTTATCTCATTCCAAGTTGAATTGGTCTAATCCAGTAACAGTGTAACCATTGACACAAGCTAGCCCTAGAATCATATGGGATATACACAGTTGGCTCTTAAATAATTAAACAATATTGTTAATTATTTAATTTCATATCTATTCACTAAATGATTGAAATTGCACTTCAACTGTACATGACTATTTTTTAGAGTAACATCACATGCCACAATGATTCTTTACTAAATACCACTTTGTATAACATCATAAAAATATAAACAAATGTTTCTTAGTTCTCACTGATTTCTCTAACGATCATCAGTTAATATCTTACTAATTAAAATAGTGTTGACACTTTTAGACCTAAGATTTTATGATCAAGTACCGAAATCTGCCAAGAGATGTTATTTAACCAAATTTTATATTGCTAACTGTAATTATATAATTCAACAAATATGTTTTACCAAACAGCAGAGTATCGACCTCGATTGATCTAATCCATTTATAATTCACATAAAGTCATACTTGGTAACATACAATCACAGCTAACTCAAAATTAAGAGTAAAGTTGATCACTGCTTATGAAACTCTTTTCCATTGATATTATTAATAGAATTTCATTTATGATCCAATTCGGTGTAAGTCTTATTATACAAGCTAACTTAAGTTAATCAAGACAAGTCAAACTTTTCCAAAGTCTATTACAGTATAAATAAAGTATCCAACCTTATTTATATTGTTACGAACCACTATTAATTAATTATAAATAACTTGTATCAATGTCTTTGTGAATCTACATCGTAATCACAAATATACATATTTATACAATTAAATAGATTTTTGTTCAAATAATATTATGCATAAATAATTAACTGAATAATATATTATTTTATTAAGATAAAAATGTTTACGCAAAAACAATTGATTTTATGAGCTTCTCCTACTAATTCCAACAAGGACAACAATCTACCTAGGCCATAAACCCATGAATCAAGAAAGCAAAGCTAGCTAACTTATGGGCCACTAATTCCAACAAGGACAACAATCTACCTAGGCCATAAACCCATGAATCAAGAAAGCAAAGCTAGCTAACTTATGGGCCACCATATTTCTGACTCGGCTACCATATTTCTGACTCTTGGAATGACTCTTGGAACATAGTAACAAGGACCACAATTAGTATAAACTAACAAATTTTTAATATCTGAGAGAAAACAAGCATTATCAACAAAAGCCTCCAAAGATGTCAAGCTCTGAGCCACCTGGGAAGCATCACACTCCACATGCTAACATGCAGATTATTCTGAGCAGCAAAAAAAAGCCCTTCGCGGATAGCCATCGGCTTGCTATTCTCAACTGAAAGCGAACCATGCGATTTCTTTGAAAAACAAGCTAGCACCGACCCGTTAGAATCCCGAATTACACCACCTAAACCAACCCAACCATCACCACACCGAACTGAAGCATCCGTGATTAACTTGAAGCTACCCAGCTCCGGAGGATCCCATCTAATAGTTCGCATCGGAGAAAAGGATGAGCTCCTATGAAGTCCTTTCCTTTGTTGGAAAGAAGAGAGAAAATTCAAAACTGTTTCCAAAATTAGCTCAGACCGTTTGGGCAATCCACCATGAATAACTCTATTACGATCTGACCAAAGACCACAAAGAATCATTGCAAACTTTTTAAAGCTCTTCACATGGTAAATGTTTCTGAATTATTAGATTTGTCGCATAATCATCATGAATTACTAAGAGGACAATGTAACTATTGCTACTCAATATTTCATTAGGCAAGGGTAAGCTTTAATAATAAGAATTTGAAAAGAAGGCTTTCATTAGCTATATGTACTATTGTTTTTGATTTTGTTGCAAAACCTTCTAGTTATTGTATCAACAATTATTTAATCAACAAAAGCAATTTAATTATTTTTATGCTATGCCTTTTTAAATATATGGTGTACATTGCAGTTACAGATATCAAAATAGGCTATGTTATTAGCAGTAATGAGTTGTATTTAGAGGTGTAAATATGGGCAGCAGCCCGGTCTGATCCGAAAGTATAAAAAAGAGGCCCATCACGACCCTATAGTAAGCGGGCTAAATACCGGGTCGGGCCAGCTCGATACTATTTTGGAAAATATCATTTTTAATAATAATTACAAAAATGATAAAACATTTAAAAATAAAAAAATAAAAAAGGGCCATCGGTCCGGCCCAGCCCAGCCCAGCCCAACCTTAAGGTCGTGCCAGGATTAGGCTGTAAATAGTATCTGACAGGGCTGCAGGCCAAATGGTCGAGCCACAGGCTGACTCGTTTGACCTAGCCCATATTTACAGCTCTAATTGTATCTACTTATACTTAAAATCAAATTTTTTTTTACATGATCATTTCCTTGAATAGTGGACTCAAAATCCCAAATTTTCTTGGGGAATTTAAACTCTAAAAGTGTGTTGTTTGGCAAATATGCCTCAATTTTTCTCCTGCATCTTCTGGTAGCTCAAGCCACTATATTCCCACCAATTTCCACTCCTCCAGTCCTTGATAATGTTCTTTGAATCGCTTTGTTGCTGGTTATTCCATTGACCACTAATTTCCATAGCCTTCTAATTGTCATTGTACGATATTTGGACATTGTTTTTACCAAATTCTGTTCCAACAATTTGTGAGGTAATACGTTAATTGATAATCTCGATCGAAAGAAAATCCCAACTAAAATTTAAACAAATAAACGTTACTAACAAAAAAAAAATTATACTGTCATTTTAAAGATGAAGAGTGAACATATTAATGTTAACTACATTGCTAATACCTATAGAACCTTTTATTAGAATTTGATTCGAGTTTTATACTATTTTCTCTCCTAGCTATAAAACCCTTTTTCCTTTTGGCTAGAATCTTAAAGACCTTTTTGAATGTTCATGATATATGAACCATCCATTGCATGTTTCTTTTCATCAAACAATACAACCCACTATAATATGTGATATAAGGGTCCCCTTGTTCCACAAGTTTTCACTTGTAAGTCATGGAATAATGATTCTAAAGTCTTTTTTTTTTTTTTGTGACGACATTAAAAATAGTTGTACACCAGGCTTAATTATCTTAGAACTATTTAATCTGAAAATTGCTCATCAAACTTACCCGGTCGTTCTCTTTGATCAGTAGATAATCGTGGTCAGTCTTGAAACCAATCAACAGTGATTTGTCCTGATATGATATATGAGCAAAGCATGTGTACAGAAGTTGAAGGGGTACATAGAAAAGAGAAAAGTAAGTAAGGTATAATTGCACAACTCCTGGTGCAAATGCAGAGAGTAACTAAACGGAAGATAGCTATGTTTGGTAGAGAGGAAAGAAAGTAAGAGAGAAAGAAAATGTATAGGATAGAAAGGAAAGTAGGAGCCTGGGCTATGTTTGGTAGAGAGGAAAGAAAGTAGGAGGGAAAGAGAATGTATAGAATGGAAAAGGAAAGTAGGAGCTTAGGCTATGTTTGGTAGAGAGGAAAGAAAGTAGGAAGGAAAGGAAAATGTATTTCCTTCATTGTTGTTTGGTATGTAGGAAGGAAAGAAAACTAGTATATTAAATGACTGATTTGCTCTTTTTATTAAAATTTTAAAATTAAGGTTATTTTAGTAAATTTATTTTCACACA
This sequence comes from Trema orientale, assembly GCA_002914845.1. Lineage (NCBI taxonomy): Eukaryota > Viridiplantae > Streptophyta > Magnoliopsida > Rosales > Cannabaceae > Trema > Trema orientale. The sequence continues at coordinate 145,294 of JXTC01000414.1, forward strand.
TTGATAAAAAAAATTCCCTTCCCCTTTTCTCTCCATTTTTGGGGTAAATATTTATGTAGGGCCCACCATTTTTTCCTCCCATTTTCTCTCCATTTTTTCTTTCCCTTCCATTTTCGCTCCTACCAAATAACCAAACTTTTTAGTTTCCTTCTACTTTTCTCTCAAAGTTTTTGGTAGAGAGAAAAGAAAATAAGAGGGAAAGAAAATATGTAGGAAAGAAAGGAAAACGTCTTAAGAAAATGTGTAGTAAAAAAAAAAGTGTCTTTTCCTTATAATTGTTTGATATGTAGGGAGAAAAGAAAATTTGTATATTTTAAAATAACTAATTTATCTTTTATATTATTATTTTAAAAAATAGGTATACAAGAATAATTTAATAAATTAAATTTTTCATTAACTAATTCTTTTTCCTTCCCTCCAATTTGGAGAGGAAATTTTTATAGGGCCCACATATTATTTTTTCCTCCCATTTTCTCTTCTTTTTTATTTTCTATTCTCTTTTCCTTCAATCCTGTTTTTCATTTTTCTTTCACTTTCCCTCCAATTCTTTCCTTTCCCTCACTTTTTCCTTACCAAACATAGGGTCACCTTGTTAAAGAATGCCCTATAATAGCATTGGCCATTATGGGCTCGTTTGGGATAACTTTTACTTCCCGAAATAAAAGTTTAAGAAAATTTTCCTGAAAAAGCTAGTAGATCTATGCCCAAAAGTATCTTTTGGGCTCCCAAAAGATCTATGGAAGTCATGCCAAACAGGCCCTATATATAACAGTTTTTTACTTATTTTTTGCTGGGTAACAGCTTTTTTACTTTAAGGCTATGTTTGGTAGGAAGGAAAAGGGGGATGAAAGAAAAGTTTTGATGGAAAAGTGGAGGGAAATAAAAATTTGGATTATTTGGTAGAAAGGAAAAAAGAAGGGAAGAGAAAAGGGGAGGGAAAAAATGGATGGAACCCACTCAAATATTTTCCTCTCGAAAATGGAGAGAAAAGAGAGAAGAAAAGTTTTTTACTCATGTTTTAAAGTGAATTTACCAAATTAACATTGTATTCTACTTTTAAAATTTTAATAAAAAAGACAAAACAGTCATTTTAAAATATACTAGTTTTCTTTCTTTCTTACATACCAAACAACAATGGAGGAAAGAAACTTTCCTTTCCATCCTATACATTTTTTTTCCCTCATAATTTTTGCTTCCCTCCTACTTTCTTTCCTCTCTACCAAACATAGCCTAAAATTGTTGCTTTACTCCCGCTTTTGTTAAGTAATATAATATTATATAACTAGTCGTTATACCGCGCTTTGCGCGAGTTGTATTAATATTATATATATTAAGCCTAATTTATAGTTAAGTTTAATGTATTTCAACATTAAAAATATATTTATCTCTATATTTATTTTGATGAGACGAATGCAGCACAACTATTTGTTCGATGAACTAAATTTATTATAAGCTATCATTAATATTAAATTAAATACAATATTATATAATACATGTATATATTACAACCAACCATAGCAAAGAAAAATAATGATAGGACCAAACATATCATGAAAAAATTAAGATTTTTCTAAAAATTTTAAAAATAGAATAGTGGTCAAAGATATAGTTAGGTTCAATGTATTTCAACATCAAAAAATATATTTATCTCTTTATTTAATTTGATGAGACGAATGTAATACAACTTTTTGACNAATATTATATAATACATGTATATATTATAACCAATCATAACAAAGAAAAATAATGATTGGACCAATCATATCATGAAAAAATTAAAAATTTTCTAAAAATTTTAAAAATAGAATGGTGATCAAAGAAGCTATAAGAGTTTTTAGCTTCAGACTTAATATATATATATATATATATAGATATGCGAGCGGCGAGAGAGTATGTGAAAGCACGCGTGGAGAGAGCTGATTATACTCTTTCCTGAAAAGGACCACATGACGTGGGCAATCATTTAAAGTTATCTTATAAGCGTGTCATGTGTAGATACCATCCTAGAATTCCATTACTCATGTCTTTCAGATTTCAAATAGTTAAAAATAAATAAATAAAACTCAATTATTTTCCCTTTTTTGCTCTTTTTTTTTTTCCGTCATCATTTTAGATACCCTCTCAGAATTCCATTACTTTCAGTTTCAGAGTTCAAAGAGTTAAAAAAATGAAAAAATAAAAATAAAACTCAATTATTTTCCTTTTTTCGCTCTTTTTTTTTTCATTATCATTTCCTCATTTAGATAGATAGATATATATATTACATAATATTAAATAGAAAAATAAAAGTATATACCCCGAAATAGGGCAAAAAGGACCACCCTCTAAGGGAAATTTACCTCCTCCTCCTCCTCAAAAATAATATTATGTATGTTGGTATCCTGAACTGTCAAAGCACGGCTGTGTTGTTATATAATTCCTCCTCCCAAATTTCTGAAATAACAATGTGCAGCGGCAGTAGCAGCAGGCGGGGAAGGAAGAAGAAGGCCTCAAATCGGCTTTGTGTGGATCAAGTTATGAGTGATGACGACTCTGTGGTCTTGCTTCCCCTGGAAACCATGCAAAGGCTCCACCTTTCCCATGCCGACCCTGTCTGGATTAAGGTGATTAATTCACTTTGTTTCGTGTCCACTTCAATTTTTCTTTTTTTCTTTTTATTGTTATTTAATTAGGTCGGATGTGATGAGAGCTATGTCTATTCTGCTTTTTTGTTTAAATTGTTGTTAGATTGAAATAAATGTTATATCTTGTTGTAAAGACTAAAACAAGATAAATTGTTTGTCTTAAAAAGAGCCTTTTGTGATGATGCTATTTGGGAATGTTAATTCTGAGCTGAGCTTTGATGGTGGTGTTATACGTGGTCTGTGGGTGAGGGACAAAATTACTAGTTTGTGTCTAAGCTAAGTAAGGATTAGACTAGTGCTGTATTTAAGCTTGTAACCAAACCTGGCTCGATGTGTTATATATGTGTGTGTAAGGGGCACAAATGTACTTTGGGTTTCAGTTTCTATCAACTCTGTGTATTGATGAATTTTAATTATCATATTCATGATCTCTTTGAATGAATCGATTGACTGACTGACTGACGAGTTTAATTTTATGATTGTTAAGAAACAGAGTGGTTAATTCTTTTCATTTTTTTTTTTTTCCTGGTTGTGGACTTTAGGGAAAGAAGGGTAGACAGTCGTTCTCTATTGCTATTGCTTATGATGATACATGCGATATTGAACCAAAGATAAGGCTGAACAAAGTTGTGATGAACGAACTAGTGGTTAATATTGGAGGTTTTGTCTCTGTGCACCGCCCTCTTCATGCCGAAAAGCGTGAGCGTATTCTTTCCAAGGATGACAACTTGAAACGTGAGTACTTATTTTCAAACCTACAATGTTCCATCTAGCACTAATTCTATTGTGTTTTGCATTATTACTAATTCGTTTATATTATTTGTTTTGCAGTTTCTGAATTCTTAAACAATGTTAGTGACGGCATATTGTCTGAGATACTTCTTCGACTTCCTAATAGTTTATCATCATTGCAATATAGCTCTGTTTGCAAGCGTTGGTATTCTATAATCTCTGATTTTGCATTTATCCGCAACTTCATCCACATTCATGATCATTTAGGCCCGCGATTTTCTGATAATTATTATGATTCAAGGCCATTTAAGCTCTTGTTTGTGAGATTTGATCGAGGTTTTTACTACGCTGGTGAAGAAGATGACTATAAATACTTTCGGCCTTTCTCTCAAGTATTCTCTGAGAAATCAGAGGTTCCGCATGGAGAAATGCTAGCTAGTTGTTTTGATTTTTTGCCTTGTCATGTGACCATACTAGCATCATTTGACGATTTGGTCATGGCAACAAATGTGGACCGTGCTTTTGTTGAGGGAGCAAGAGAAAACTATATCTGCAATCCATTAACCAAGCAGTGGCTTGCGCTTCCTGAGGTTGTACCACCCTTCAATATCTCTGGGTATGGACTCATACGCGAGCCCATCAGTTGCAACAAACAACTTGGATGTACAACCAATGCTCGATTTAGGGTGGTGCTTATTGGTTCTGCACTTTCTGACTCAGATTTTGATAATGTTCGTCATTTTATGGATAACGAATTTGTTACGCAAGTCTTTTGTTCTGAGACCGGACAATGGAGTGAGTATGTCATCTCGCATCCCCTACCTCAAGTTTGGCCATATATGCGAAAAAGAGAGATAGTTGTCGTTGCAAGCAATGGAACTTTGTATTGGATAGAAGGGTCACCAATCATAGGAATTGTTGCATTTGATCCGTTCAATGATACTTGTACAAAACAATGTGGCTTCATCCGATTGCCGATCATATGCTTCAAAAGTACGTTTTGGTCCACTGAAGGAAAAGTTTGCCTTGGCGTTGTTAATGGGCGGTTGCGACTTTCGCAATTATATGAGACACAGACGTACTTTGCTTTCAAAGTGTGGGAATTGAAAAATCATGACAGTGAATTTCCTTCGTGGGTTCTTGTGTACAATCTCAAGTTGAATAGCTCGGAAAGAACGATGTACCTGCTCTCTTTTCATCCAAACAATGCCAATGTTGTCTTTCTTTTGTGTGGCAATGATATCTGCCGATATGAAATTTATGAGAAAAAGTATGAAAAAGTAGGGGAATATCCTGACAAAGTAAACGACCCATCATACGACATATCCACCCTCACCCTTGTATATCCTTCATGGCCTACGGTGTTGGCGCTTTCATCTAGTTAAAATTGAGAGGCATAACTAGTTAAAAATGCTAATGTATGTGTAAGTACTTGATCTGTATTCTTATATTTTTCTGTACGCTGAGTTATTCTTAACATTATTCATCAAGTTTAGTTGTTTCATTTTGTCTCTGATGTTTGCCTCTATTCTTGGACCTCCTTAATCACCGTGTTTAATACATTTTTTTGTCTGTGTAGATTGAGAATTGCAAGTTGTAAGTGCCATCTACACCTAGAATTATTACAATGACATCTCCTAGATTGTAAAAATACCAAAGAATCAACAATATTTGTATGGCTTGGTTATATTCTTTTCGATTGTTTAATCAATTAATTGCTATTTTATGATCCAGGATTAGATTAGGTTTTGTCTGAAGTAACTATAAAGCAAGCATCAGATTATCACAAAACATTCTCTTTTATTATTCAAATCTGATTATCAACATCATTCCTTGCTTTTGAATTGTTTGAAATAGTGTAAAGAGTTGTCACGCCTTTCTACTTATCTTATCATCTAAAATAATAAAATTTAAATGTGCTTTTCAAAAATCATAGAAAAGAGGAGACTTTTTGTGAAAAAAGAAGGTAAACGGCACTATTAGTCTCTAATTATTTGTTTGTCATATTGGTTCCCCAATTTTATTTTATTTTTTGATATACTCTATTTTTATAGAGTTATTTTATTTGTTAAACATGTCTGTCCTAGAGTAATTTAAAATTAGATTTTAGGTAATTTTAAGTTGTTTTATTTTATTTTAGTTTAGATCTAGCTTTATTTAATTTTATATTATTATTTTAAAGTTTAGGTATTTTAATGTAATTTGATTAGTTTAAGTTTATTTAATTTGAATTAGGTTTTTATTAGATTTAGATTTTTATTTAAATTTAGTTTTATTTGAATCAGGTTAAAGAGAAAGAAAGGAAAAAAAAAAAAAGAGAGAGAGAAATCCAGATGATTTCAGGCCGTCGGATCAAGCAGACGAAGGGGCCGAATTGGTGCGTGTCTCTCACTCGCGATAGAGAGTGGTCAGCTGGAGCAGCCGACATGTGGGCCCCATGCGGAAAAAACTGGCGCAGACTTTGCCTAGGTCGGTTGGATCCTGAATGCTCTTGATTTTGTGCATCCGATTTCTGTTACTAATAAAAACGCGCCACATCACCTGGTCAAATTCAAGTCTTGGGTCAACCAATGAAAGGCGAGTTACATGCCAAGCTCACGCTTACTTGCCGCAGCGGATTATTGCCCAAGTGGCAGAAATTGAATAGGAACGTGGGAAACGGGAAAGAGAAAAGAAGAGGAAAAAAAGGGAAATTGACACATATACTCGACCAAGCAAAGAGAAGCTTTGGAATCTATGAATTCTCTTTCATCAGTTATAAAAAGGCTACGGGACTAGAGAGAAAAACACAACATCCTAAAGAGAGAAACACAATAGTCCAGAGGGAGAGAGAGATTAATAGGGAGAGTAATTGGAGTCTAAATTAGAAGAGGAGACTTGTAATTATTCTCAATCATTCCCCGTTCTGCTTAACCCTCATTTGTTTGTTTTTATTTTTAATTTTTCATTATGTTGCAAATTTTTATTTTTAGTTTTTTTTATTTTAGTTATTAAATAAATTAATTTTCTAAGATTACAATGGGATCTTTATATGTAGTCACTACAACAAAATAGGAATAGAGCAGCGACAAATATCGCCGCATTAAATCAAATTGTTGTCGCCGCATTAAATCAAATTGTAGCCGCTTTAGATCTAAAGCGGCGACAATGTCCCCGCTTTAGAGTCACCGCTAAAAGTTCACGGGTATAAACACCTAAAGCGGCGACAAGTGTTGTCCCCGTATTAGAAATTTAAAGCGGCGACAGTTGTCCCCGCTAAAAAGTCGACATAAATACTACCTGACAGACCAATAGCGGCGACAATTTTAAAATTATCGCCGCTATAATTTTTTTTTAAAGCGGCGACATTTAGGTCAAATTTTATTTAATTAAATAATTAATTAATTTAGTAACCTAAAGCGGCGACAATTCCACTTTAAAGCAAATTTTGTTTTTTTTTAAATTAAATATTTTAAATATTTAATTATGTAATTAAAAAAATAATTTTTATATATTTAATTTTTAATTAATAGCAACTAATTAAAATTTAAATAAATAAGAAATATATTAATGTAAACAAAATATATTAATAATTAGTAAAAAATGTAGAAAGTAATATTTTAAATGACATTGAAATTAAAAAAAGTTGTCAAACACTAAAAATATATAATGTTGTCTG
>JXTC01000414.1:153314-283677 GCA_002914845.1 Trema orientale
ACTACAAGGGTATTTTGGGTATTTTATTATTCTAGGGGCCTTTTGGGTATTTTTTGAATTATATGGGTATTTTTGGGTATTTTTTATTTTTATGACTATTTTAGTTAATAAATTAATTCATTATTATTCATTTCATTTATTAATTCTAATAAAATAAATTTCTAACCTCAAAAGTTTCTAACTCATAAACTAAAATAAAAAAATATTAACAAAAATCAAAATTTAACATAAAAAAATAACCAACTAAACCATTCTTTATACTCAATCAACATTTTCAAAACATAAGCATCATCAATATCCAATAAAACTAATAATATTATTTACCACTCATCAAATCCAATATTATCCAATAAAATTAATAATATAATCCAATAATCCAATAATCTAATAATTTCATATCCAATAATCCAATATTCATTAAAACTAATAATATAATCTAATAATCAAATATCCCATAATCAATTACAATTTCATTTCTAATATCAAAAAAACACAATAAATATTCATAATCCTAATAATATAATACCCAAACAAAACTTAAACTAAAAAATAAAACTATATCAATATCTGATTTTTCCTAATATTACAACATTCATTTTACTTAATACTAAAAAAACTAAAATCACAAAACCATAAATTACCTAATATTATAAATTTACCTAATATTACAACATTTATTTTTAATTATTTAAATAAAAAACAAAACCATAAATTAACCAAAAACTAACCTATCAAGTTTTCACTGGTGGCAGCGGCAATGGAGGTGGCGAAGGCGGCGGCTGGTCAGAGCAGGCGGCGGCGGCAGCAGCACCAAAACACAAAAAAAAAAAAAAATTAAAAAAAAAAAAAAAAAAAAAAGAAAAAAGATTGAAAAAAAATTAAATAGCCAAAAAAATACTTACCAATAAAAGAGGAACTGATTTCTTGGATGAGAGAGATGAGAGAGAAAGAGAGACATGGAGGAGAGAGGGAGAGAGAGAGAAATGTGAAAATGACGAGGAAGAAGATCGGTTTCTTGGTATAGAAACCGATCATCTAATAGTCGCCGCTTTACAACACTTGTCGCCGCTTTAAATGAAACGCACCGTTTCATTTAAACCTCAAAAAATTTATGGCGGTCAGTTTGACCACTTAAATTTTGGTGAAATATCTAAAGCGGCGACAATTGTCGCCGCTTTAAACAAAAAAATAAAGCGGGTACATTTGTCCCCGCTTTAAATCCAATTTCTCAATTTTTTTAAACATCTGTTACATTTATTATAACTATTTTAATTTATTTATAATATGTTGATCTAAAGCGAGCAGATATTTTTACGCTTTTTCCAAAGTGGGGCCAGCTGGCGCACTTCTTCTAAAGCGGCGACAAATGTCACCGCTTTAGACTTTTTGGAGGCAAATTTTGGCGCCTTCAGATAAAGCAAAATGTCGCCGCTTTAGTCAAAATATCCTAAAGCGGCGAGTCGTCGTTCTATTACCCCTTTGTTGTAGTGAGTTTGAATTATAATGTTATCTTTTTGATTATGTGATTTTAATATACGAATTGCTTATTCTATCTTATTCTTAATATTTTTGAGTGCTTGATCACCACTTAAATTGATATTGGTAATTTGTATGAACTTGAAAAAAAAATTTCAGATTTAGACCTAGATAGAATAACACGTGATCATGATTAGATGAGTTTGTATAGGATAGTAATATACCTACATAACATGTGCAATTATTGAAAGACCATCTGTTGTCTTTTGTTTTCTTAATAGTATTTAAGAAACTTATATTTTTAATTTTTTCCTTCATTAGCTTCTGATATTTTACTTTTACTTCTTTGCAAGATAGGGCTGCTCCGGTTATTGACCATCTGTTGTCGTTTGTTTTAACAGTTTTTAAGCAACTTATATTTTTACTTTTTTTCCTTCATTAGCTTCTGATAGTTTACTTTTACTTCATTGCAAGATATGGCTGTCTCGTTTAACATAACGAGAAAATTAACCATCTGTTGTTGTCTTTTGTTTTCTTAATAGTACTTAAGCTAATTATATTTAAGCAAATTATATTTTTTCTTTCATTGGCTTCTGATATTTTACTTTTCCTTAATTGCAAGATATGGCTGCTCCTTTTAATATAACCAGGAAATTGACCAGCATAGAGACTGAGGGTGCTTTCATCTTGGATGATCGTACCTTTTAATCTCTCGTCTTTCATAGAAGACCTGGTTTTATTTTTCTGTATGTTCCAAGTGACCGTCAGTATATGCATGTCTCCATAGAATATAATCAAGGAACAGCGAGGTTTGGGAGGTGCTTTTGGGGTCAGGTTGTTAGTCGTTTCCGTTTGAAGGCGAATTACGAAGTGAAGATTGTCTACCAACGCAACGTGGCTGCTGGTGCCGCTGCTGGTGCCGCCAATAACGTGGCTGCTGGTGCCGCTGCTGATGCCGCTCTCAATGTTGCTCCTGGACTGTACTTCACCCTTAAAGGCTGAGAAACTCTCTTCCAAGTGGAAACCAGTGCATCATGTATGACTCATTTTCTAAGTAGATATTTTGGATAAAAGATGTTTGTGCATACTCTTTGAGAAATTTTATCATATTTGTCTGGTTATATATCAAATATTATATATGCACTTTCTGTTTCAATGTTTATCCTAATGAAAATTTCATGGCAACAATTATTGTATTAGTTTTTGTCAACAATATGCTTTAGTAAAAGTGTCAGATATTTGATCAATAGCTGGTACATTTATGACTTCAATTTTCTTCCGAATGACTTTTCCTCTGACAAAGTATAAATCTAACTCAATGTGCTTGCTTAGAGCATGGGGGACCGGATTTGCTGATTACATCACAGCACCAAGATTGTCACACCGGATTGTTGGTACAACAGGAAGCTGAATCTTCAGTTCACGAAGTAATGACTGCATCCAACTCACTTCAGCCACCGAATACGCCGTACTTATGTATTCGGCCTAGTGCTGCTCCTAGACACTGTGTTGCTTTTTGGAGTGCCAACTAACCAAATATGAACCCAAATATAGAACCAGAAGTTGATCTCCCAGCCCAGTCCGCATAATAATAGCCTACTAGTTTTAACTCAGCCGACTTTCTTAAATGCAGTCCAAAAGTAGACGTTGCTTTCAAGTACCTTAAGGTTCTTTTTACCTTCTTCCAGTGATCTCCTTTAGGACATTGCATGAACTGGCATACCTTATTTACACCCAAAGCTATCTTAGGTCTCGTGATTGTCCCATATTGTAATGCTCCAACAATACTTATATATAATTGAACGTCATAAAAGATTTCCCCATCTTGAGCAGATAGCTTTCACTTGTCATTGGGGTGTTTGAACCACTCAACCCCTGCATATATTATATTGGCTTTAACCAAAAGATATGAGATGTAATTGCTTTGTGACAAATGCGGTCTATCTGGAGTATGTCTAACTTGAATATCAGGAAGTAATTAAGAATTCCCAAGTCCGTTAATGCAAATTCCTTGTTGAGAGCTATGATCAAATCCGAAATAGCTGCTGCATTACTACCTGTCACAAGTATATCATCTGACATAAACCAGTATAATTATGACAGTGTTAAGTACATCTAACAAACGGGGATTGATCAGCTTTAAAGACACTAGAGCATTATGCAGCTTGTCAAACCATGCTCTTGGTGCTTATTTAAAGCCCATAGAGAGCTTTATGTTGCTTGCAAACCAGATGAGAAGTTTTTGAGTCAATAAAACCTTCGGGCTGCTCCATGTAGACTTTTGTTACTTACTATTGAGAAAAGCATTATTAACATCTAACTGGCTAACTTCCCAATCCTTGGACAAAGCTATTGTAAGTATTGTTCTGATGGTTGTAGGTATTACAACAGGACTAGAAGTTTCATTAAAATCAAAACCTGCAATTTGATGAAACCCTTTGGCTACAAGCCTTGCCTTGTACCTGGGTATTGTTCCATCCAGATTTTTTCCTTGACTTTATGCCATTTGCAGCCAATAGCATTTCTTCCATCTGGTAAAACTTCTAAAGACCATGTCTTGTTTCTTAGTAAAGCAAGATACTCATCTGTCATTGCTGATTTCCAGTGGTCCACTTATAAAGCTTCATCAACTAAAGTAGGTTCTTTAGTTGTCAGCAACACTCTAAGGTTTATAAATTCCACTCTTGGATCTGGTTGTCATTTAGTTGACTGAATTTCATTAGATGGTTGTTGAATTAGCTGGCTGAACTCTTGAAGAAATATGAGGTGACTGAGTTGACTAAGATTCTGAATGAGAAAGACATGTTTCATTTGCTATAGAACCTTCTACATGATCTGCTATAGGCACTTCATTGTTGACAACATGTTTTGCTATAAGATTCTGAGAAGTTGCATTAGAATCAGGCAGTGGAATATGTTGTGGTTGAACTGGTGGAAGTTGTGTCTCGGGCAAAAGAACAGGAGGATTAGAACTGACAAAACCAGATGGAATAGAAACTCTACCTTCATTAGCACAGGTCTACTTGTTAGTATTAGGAAAAGAAGTCTGATCAAATATTACATCCCTTGAAATATAAATCCTTCCTGTTGAATCCATACACTTGTAACCCTTGTGATTTAAAGAATAGCCAAGAGATATACATGGAGTAGACCTGTAATGCATCTTATGCCTATTGTAAGGTTTAAGATTAGGATAGTAAGCTGAACCAAACATTCTTAGGCCACGTTTGGAATGCTGGATAAGGATGAGATTGGATTGGATTAAATTAATCCTATGTTTGGTGCATGCATATGAGATGGATTGGATTGGATTGGATTAAAATAATCCACTCCAAAAATAATCTCCTTAGAAGGGGATAATCTTATCCTCTTGAGAATTTGGGATTGGTAGGGATTACGAATTTGATTAAAAAAATAGAATGTTTTTGAAGTAGTAATAAATGATGCTTTCGAAATTAACTTTTAAAAGTGGTAAAACCAAAAATGGTATTTTTCAAAATATGTTTTTATTAATGGTATTTTTGCAAATAATTTTACAAAAATGTTATTTTCCAAAAATAAGTTTTAAAAGTGGTATTTTTCAAAATAATTTTTAAACGTGGTATTTTTCAAAATATTTTTTAAAAATGGTATTTTTGTAAATAAGTTTTTAAAAAATGATATTTTTACAAAATTGATTTCTATAAATGATATTTTTCTAAATTAATTTTCAAAAATAGTATTTTCTAAATGATCAAACCTCAAAATTTGTAATTTACCTAAAACTATGAAACACACATATCCTAACAAAAAGTAGCACACCAAACATGGGATAGGATTGGACTATAATTCCATCTTATCTTATTCTATCCAATCCAATCCAATCTTTTAAAATAGTCTAATCCTATCCTATCCTGCATACCAAACGAAACCTTAATGAACTATAATCTCGTTCTCTTTTGAACAACACGTCTAACGGACTTAAATTGTCCAAACCAACTGTAGGTAATCTATTATGCGATACACTACAGTTCTGTATGCTTCATCCCAGAATTTGTATGGTAGGTGTGCATTAGCTAACATAGATAACCCATTCTCCACTATGTGCCTATGCTTCCTCTCTGCAGTTCCATTTTGTTCATGAGTCCTAGGACAAGGGCGTTTGTGTTCTATTCCATTTTCAGTTAATAAATCAGTAAAAACACTGTATTCTTATCCCCAGTTTGACTGAACTGACTTAATTTTGCAACCAAGCTGTAGTTCTACATTTGTTTTAAAATCCTGGAAAGTCTTAAGAGCATCTGACTTATTTTTTAGCATAAAAATCCAACTAAACTTTTAGTAGGCATCTATGAAGTGGATGTAATACTTATATCCATTTACAGATTGAACTGGTGCTGGTCCCCACAGATCAGCGTGCATCAATTCAAGTAGCCTTGTGTAAACAGTTTCTGAATTAGGAAATAGAAACTTGTGATGCTTACCCAAACAACAAGCTGAACAAAAACTGGAGTGCATACAAATAGTAATTCTTGTGATTGTTCTATTACTTACATCTCATCAGTAATTTCTGTACACACATGATCATTTCTTTGAGTATTGGACTCAAAATCCAAACTTTTCTTAGGGATTTTAATATCTATAAATGTGTCGTTTGTCAAATAGGCCTCAATTTTTCTCCAATCTGCATCCTCAGGTAGCTCAAGCCTCCGAACGTATCCATATTCCCACCAATTGACACTCTTCCAGTCCTTAATAATGTTCTTGGCCTCTCTCTGCTGCTGGTTCCACAGACCACTGACCTCCACAGCCTTCTGATTCTCATTGTACACTACTTGAATATTGTTTTTCCCAATTCCTGTTTCAGTGATTCGTGAGGTTATATGATGATTGATCATCTCGATCAAGAGAAAATCACTACTCAAATTTAGACAAATAAGCAACGTTGCTAACCAAGAGATTTTAAATTATCCTATTAAAAAATGATGACGAGTATTAATATTAACAACGTTGGTTAATGCATTTAAATTCTCGTTAATTTTCAATTGATTAAGAGTGTCACTCCAGGGTCCAGAGTTATCTATAATTCCTCCTCCAATTTTTTTCCTTCTTTTTTTTTTTTTTTTTACTATGAAACTTGAAAATCCCTTTGATTGTTTTTCTCACTTGTTTTTTATGATATATGTACCATCCATTGCATATTTCCTTTCTCTTTAATCGTCAAACAAACAACCCGCTACAATATGTGACACAGGGTTCCCCTAGTTCCACAAGATTTTACTTGTAAATCAAGGAATAATGATTCTAAAATCCTTTTTGCCCCCCTCACTTTATGCCTTGATTTATATCATGATTCATGAAGCGTGACAACATTAAAAATAGTTGTAGATCAAGCTTAATTATCTTAGAACTATAGTTTCTAAAAATTGTTAATCAAACTTACCTGGTAGTTCTGCTTTGAGTACATAATCTTGGTCAGTCCGAAACCAATCTACAGTGCTTTGTCCTGAGCTCCGGAGATTACACAACAAGATATCTGACTCAAATTCCCAAAGTGGGAAAGCATCAGAAGGATCAAAAAATTTACCAAACAACAAAGGACTGAAGAGTGAACCATCACCAAACACTTTGTTCACTGTTGCATTCCCTTGGGACATGAATCGTTTGAACACGTCGTCTCGGAGTGCAACGCACCATATCTTTGCCGTTTGATCGTCTCTTAGAACCTCAATCTGTTTTTTGCTGGTCATTTGAGGCTAGAAGGACCAGAAACCTTCAGAACTTTTGAGACTCTGGTGGAGAGAGTTATGTGGTATATTGCTTCTTATAGTGCAAAGGTAAGCTTTGTGGAAAAAAGCAGAGGAATAAATTCTATTGGAATATTTGGAGGGCTGTAAAGCTAAAACAAGAATATTTCTTTTCTTCTAAATTTTTAGATAACTTGTTCATTGGTTAGAAAAAAATTGTGGCAGAGAGATTAGGCACGAAGATATGCAATGTGGCAAACTTTTGGTGAATTGGTTTGTCTAAAGTTGTGAGGATTTGGCACATCGAAAAAAGATGGCAACCTTGACATTGATAGTTGCCATGCACTTAAATCAATCCTTAAAAAAAAAAAAAAAAAAAAAAAAAAAAAAGGATATATATATTTTTTATTTTTGTATTATATGTTTATTCATTTTTGGTACAAGTACAGTATAAATATCCTTTTTTTTTTTTTTTTTTGAAAAGAGTATAGATCCCTTTATTCACTTGTCTAAGACAAAAGAAGGGTTGAGTGGGGTTTTCCGTTTTTATCAAGCTCGGGTGTGGATGTCATACTGAAAACAAATCAAGTCCTCGTCTGGAGAAGATGGAAGTGTAAGATTGTGAGATTTGTTATCAGATATGCATTCACATTATTGAATATTATATATTAGAGTACTAAATACGTGACATTGTTTGATCTCATGTTTTATTATGTGACAATATTGATATATTAATGTATAAGTGGTAATATTATTATTGAAAATCAACAAAACTATTATAACAAATTACAAATGAAGTAGTTTTTGAACTCATTAAATGACGTAGGGTTTCAGCTAATAATCTTAGTTTTGCGTTAATGATTATAGTGTGAAAGGAATATTTTTTTTTTTTAATGGGTATGTCTTGTCAAGTTGCATTTCCACTTCCTTTACTTATTTTAATATATCTTTTTTGTTATGTGGCAATAATTTTTTACTTTTTTGACAAGTTAAAGCGAAGGTTTGTGGCTTTGTGCATTGCAATCGGCAATGGCACATGAAGAGCAACTTTATCCTAAAGCAGCATTAGTATCTGCATTATAGATGCTTGAATTTCCAGCCATGGAAATCCTCAAGTTATTTTGGATAGTGGAGTATCTTTTGTTTCCATTTGAAAAAAGTTGCTCTACAACTCTAGTTGGGCTTGAACATTTTAGGCCCAAACCATTAATTGCTTGGACATCTAGAGGAAATACTAGCAGGTTCATTTGCAATACTGTAACTGTAGAGCAATTAGTTTTTGTTGCTTAGTCACTTGGAAACTTTCAACTGAGAATCCATACTTTTTTGTTTATAACTTGAGAGTTAATTCCTAGCTTTTCACTAATTACTAACCATGAGATGTACATATTTTGTTATCCTTCAAAGGATGCAATTCTAAAGTGGTATCAAGATTGAATAAAGTCTCTTGGAGAACTCTCAAACTGAGAATTCATTCTTTCTGTTTGACTTAGGATTTTATCATAAGCTGCTAATCATGAGATTTTACATATTTTATCGTACTTGAAGGGTACAATCCGAAAGTGGTAGCAAGATTTATCCAAATTCTCTATCTAACTTTGATGTCTCAATTCATGTCCAACTAATTAATTGATGTCATATTATACTAAAATCCAATAAATCTGTTTGACATACCCATTATATTAATTGATATATCTAGGAAAAGACTGATAAATTTAGATATTTTTTCTTACGACTTTGGAAAAAATGGTCTATTTTATGTTTACCCTAAACTATGTATGCAGAATATATCAATATGCCCCTTGAACTATTTAAAGTTTTAGTTTCGCTCTCTATGCCACTAAAATCATTGTTGTATCAGGCAATAGATGGAAACTAGCACGTGTCATTATTTTAGTGTTTGTTGAAAACTTATATGAGTGGTTGAGATTATAATAGGAAAAATAGCATGCGACATTTTTCGTCTATTTGCCTAGAGTGACGATGATTTTAGTGATTTTTAGGGAAAATTGAATAACTCAAGGGCATTATTAAGACACTCTTAGAGATGTCAATTGAACGAGCACCATAGAGATTTTTCATGGGCCTGGGCCGGCTCTAGCCCTTAAAGGGCTTGGGCTGGGCCTGACTTTGAGGTTCCAGGCCCAGGCACGATTCAAGCAGGTTAAGGGCCAGGATCAGCCCTAGCACGTCACGGGCTTGGGCCAGCCCTGGCCCATAAAAGGTGAGGGCTAGACCCTTCATAATTTTATTGAGAAATATAGATATTTTTTTTGTTACTTTATATATTTACATTAAATATAGTGCCGGCCCTAGTAATTCTATAAATGGGCTGGGCCTAACACGGTCCTGTACTGTGAAGGGGGCCAAGCACGACCTATGGCCCTACAGGACTTGTACTTTACCGGCACAACCCATTTGACACCTCTAGACACTCTACATAATTTAATTCAGGTAAAATCTCCATTCTCTTGAAGAACCCTAGGAAAATATGCTATTAGTAGCAAAATGCTGGCTCGACTCATTTGACACCTGTAGACGCCCTACATAATTTTTTTTTTTAAAAAAATGGGGCTTAACTAATGACCTCCACTTATTACAAATTAAAGAAAAATACCTACTACTACCTAATCTCCACCCCACCCCATCTCATTAGGGATAATAGACTTTCACGTCTACCATTGGTGTGACTCGAATCTAGGACCGAAATCCTAAATAGTAGGTACTCTTACCACTTGAGCCAATCCACTTCGTCAGACGCTCTACATAATTTAATTCGGGTAAAATCTCCATTCTCCGAAAGAACCCCGAGAAACTATGCTATTAGTAGCAAAATGAGGCCCAAGGGCCAAAGCCCATAGAGCAGATGGATCACACCTATAGCCCAAAGTTTAAATAAAATGGGCTGGCAACTTGGGTTGGAGTTACCCGAAGCCCACAATACCATGGATTGGTATAAGGGAGGGAATAGAAGCAATAAGTCAAAAACAAGTGATTGACGATTTTAACCCAAAAAAAAAAAAAAAAAAAAGTCAAAAGCAAGTGAGAGTGCATTTCAAAAAAAAAAAAAAAAAAAAAGTGTGTGTCCTAATGTTCTGCCTCTATCTATATAGGCTTCTAGCAAAAAACAACAACTGTCAAATCCGCGTAAGGATTGTTATATTGAGAGGCTGGCTGGAAGGCAGAAAGCATTTCAAGTTTTCACACCCCAAAAAAAAAATCAAAATCAAGAAGGAAGAATGGGTGAGGCTTGTAACAACAACAATAATAAAAGAATAAAACTACTACAAATGTTGTATTATTGGAATAATGTCAATAAAATTCGAATTTCTTGAAAAATTGGTCAATATTGTCGGTTGACCAGCATATGCCGTTGCATTGAATTAGCCAAACCAATTGTAATTACTAATTGACGTTACTTTTGAGGGATTGCACTTCTATTCTATGGTTGAGGAGATCCATTTATCTGAACTCTTCTTTTTTTCTTATTTTGGATAATTTAAATATCTTAAAAAAAAAAATCAAACTCATGTAACTTTTTACTTTTCTTTGGTGTTAGAGAGGAAATGAATAAATAAAACGATGTGAATCTAACCAATATATATTGCTAGAATCTTATTGTTTATTTACTAAAAAGGAAAAAGAATCTAACAGTTAAAAGGAAAGCTTTCTGAAATGTGACAAAAGAAAATTGGTTAGTCATCTTAATTTGGGAAGAAAATAATCATAAACCACACCTATGATACGAATTAGAATTTATTATAAGACAAATAATTATAAATTATTGGCAATGCGTTATAGCAAAACTATTGGCAATACGTGTTTTTTTTTTCCTTTTCTTTCCTAAATGAAGAAATGAAAAAGTTGAAACTTGAAAATATTGATAAGGGGTAACGTCAATCAATGGCTAATCTTCCATGATGTAACCATAGAAAATAGACTACAAATTTAATTTTTCTATTCTTTTTCCTTATTGTTTTTAATAAAAAGGTTACTTCCCGTTAAGTCCTTATTGTCATTCCTAGTCGGCCAAAAAGTAAAAATAAAATAAAAATTAATTGAAATTTCCTCTTTTTTTTTTGAAAAAAAAAATCACCTTCTTGGCAACTTTCTAACAAAATATTGTGAATAAAGATTTAACTTTTGGACATGTTATGGTCAACACCTGTAATGGTTGTACATACCTTTAGCAGCTGATGCTTTTTCCAGCTCCTTTTGGTGGATCTGGTCAGAATCCAAAGAGACCCATTTGAAGATTTCCTGGAAGGAGCTCTCCGCGGTGGTCTTTACATTCTCCCATCTGATTTTTCAAGCCTTATTTTCTAGAAAGAATATTGGGGCCACTGTATATTTGAATGGTGTTTTGGAACTCTAAACGAGTTCCATTTGATTGGTTCTATTATTCTCAACATCTGATTGTCTTGTCTTTCATGTTTTGGCACTTTTAAGAAGAAAAGTACCATTTTTATTTTATTTTATTTTATTTCATTCATTCCATTCTGTCCCAAAGTCTGAAACCTAATCACAAAAAACTTGGTGGGTCTGTGAGAATTTGCTTCTAAGGGATCGGAATTGGTATCGATAAGGGGCTTAACTGAAAAAAAATCGAATTGGGTCGGCTGCAAACGAGGGAAATTTGAAGTTTGGATGGTTTTGGACCCTTTGGGTGATGAAGGGGTTTCTGGGTTTTGCTTATGAGGGGTTTAGGCTTTGATGAAATGATAAGGATATCATGCGAGTGGAATAGAGATTCAATAACACATGGGTCTTATAAGAAGGAGTTGTTTTATAGTATTGGCTATACTGTTATGTGCTTGGGCATCAAGAAGTTCAGATGAGAAGAAGAGTACAGAGCAAGTGCTTCTCAGGCAACTAGTTGATCCCGCATCTGGGGAGATAGATGGTAACTTGGTGAGAAACCATAGTAACTTTTTTTGTTTGAATATGGTATATTTATCATATATAGAAGAATTGGTATGGCTTTTATGACATGCTCAGTGCTGTTCATCGTCTTAGTCTTTGTATTAAATGGTTAGATTATTGTTTTTGAATTAGTATCAACATCATAACTTTGTTGGGGAGCTCTATGGCACTGCTTGCACTTCCCATTTCTATAAGAAAAACCATTAGAACAGTGTTAGCTGAAACCATTATTATGTTTTGCTTGTGTACATTGTTCTCTCATGCTCCTGTTCTTCATTCATTCTTACGTGTCACTTGTCTCAAGACTAACTTCAAATGGGATGTACTGGTATTTGTGGATTCGTGCTTGCATCTATGTCATGGTACTTAAGAATGTGCACGAGTGACTTAAAACTTATCACGATTTAATGAATTGCAGGCAGAGGAAGTATGGTTTAATTGCAAGTTCGATTTGATTCATTTGAAGGAAGCTGTCAAGGTACTTGAGTTAAGCTTGCCAGAGAAAATACCTAGTAATTTCCATGGGATTAATCCAGAAAGCTGGTCATTGGCAAAAGAGAACATTCAGAAAACAGTTAGCTTCCTGCATCCACAGGTGAAGCAAGCCCTTTTAGATTGTATGCAAGAGCATAATCTTCTATTTCGTGTCTCTGGAGAAGAAGCTGGCTCGAAGATCTGGTATTCCAAATTTCTTGAGTTCATATTTCCCAGAGATTATGTTCCTAGAAGGAATCTGGCTTCTGAATCGCTTCAGAGCGTCGCAGGTGCACCTGCTCCAGCTCCTGCAGTCGGATCACCTATACCAAGTCCAGGACCAGCACCTTCCACTTCTCAACTTCCTGGTTCTACTCCCCCCGCCCCATCTCCAAAGCAGCCATTTTTTCCACCTATTAACAACGATTCAAATTTGGGAGGTCCACCAGCTGAAAACTCATCATCTGGTCCAGATTCTGGATCAAATGTACGGGCAGATAAGAAGAGTAAAAGCCATAGATCAGTTGTGATTGCTGTTGCTGTAACTGCATCAGTTACTTTTGTCATTGTAGCATTGCTGTTTTTATGTTGTAGTGGATTCTGTGGAACTGGCTCCAAAGTAAGACGAAACGATGAGAGGCCCCTACTCAGTCTAAGCTTAAGCGACTTCTCTATTGGTATGCATTCTCTTGTATCTTGTTATTGTGATTTATTGTTGTTTGTCACTATTCCAGTAATTATTTCTACCTTCTGATCTTTCAGGATCTTCACCTAAGTCTTATGCATATGGTAGTTCAAATAAAGAAGAAGGCCATGGGCATCAATCTCAGAACACAAAGGACTCATCTTTGGATGGAAATTTTCGTATGGGGTCTAGTGTTGTCCGGACTTCATGGAACAATACTGTGTCTGGTGCTTCTGAATTTAAAACATTTGATATATCCACCAATACTGACGCACAACCTCCTCTAAAGCCTCCACCTGGAAGGGTATCAACCACCCCTATGGGAATGCCTCCTCTGAAGCCTCCTCCTGGCAGGGCAGATCCCCTCCCTCCTGAACCACCTTCGGCTTTTAAGCCTCCTTCAACCAAGCCTGGTCCTCCTCCCCCTCCGCCTCCTGTACCACCACCCTCCCTGAAACCCTTAGGTAGCACAGGTCCTCCTGCTTCTAGACCATCTCCCCCAACACCTCCATTGCCTCCTGGCACCAATGCTGGTCCTCGTCCACCACCTCCTCCACCTCCAAAGAGTGGTGTTCCTCCCCCTCGACCACCTCAATTACCAATGGGTCCAAAGCTAGCTCGACCTCCACCTCTTGCACCGAAACATCCACTAAATGCTTCTTTTAGTGAGGGAGCTGACTTGAATGCTGAAGTTGATGCTCCTAAAGCCAAGCTGAAGCCATTTTTTTGGGATAAAGTTTTGGCAAACCCTGATCATTCAATGGTTTGGCATCAAATTAAGTCAGGATCCTTCCAGTAAGTTGCATGACTTTTTTCTTTGTTTCCTGTCAATCATTGGACGTGATCTTCTGAATTCACTAAATTCTTGTTTTACAGGTTTGACGAGAATATGATAGAAACTCTTTTTGGGTATGGTGCTACTGACAAAAGTAAGAGTGAACCGAAAAAAGAGTCCTCATCCCAAGATCCTTCACCCCAATTTGTTCAGATTATTGATCCAAAAAAATCACAGAATCTAGCAATTCTTCTGCGGGCATTGAATGTGACAATAGAAGAAGTCTGTGATGCACTCCGCGAGGGTAACTTCTTTTCCTTGATAATCTCATGCATTAGAAAGATGTAAATGGATCATAAAAGAAAGATATGACACCACTGAAAATCTGAACATCGAAGATACTTCGTCTAATGTGAACACACCCTAAATAGCAGATTGATTCTTTTGCATTAAAATTCTCTCTGTTTATCATTGAGAATGGAGGAGGAGGAGGAGAGGAGGAGGGGGGAGAATCCTTGATGTAACTCAACCAAGTTCTCTTATAAGTAACGACTGGGGTCTTTTATGGGTCTGTAATAGGAAATGGTAATATGAAAATAGAAGCTGATAATGAGCTAGACATGAAAATTCTAGTGGATGCTTCTAGTTTTGCGATGATATAATTTGAAGCCATTTTTGATATATGCATTATGATGCATCTGTTTTATTTAACAGGCCTAAGTATTGTCATTAGTATGTAAGTTAGGAAAGACTAAGTCATTTATAGATACACTGAAATTAACTTTATTTTTGAAGAAGCCAATAATTTTTTCAATAATAAATTTTTTTTTAAATAAAGAAAGCTGACATAGAGAAAACTATAAAGGTGATCAAGCTGTGTGTCTTGCACATTTGAATTTGAAACCACAAGAGACATTTATACTTTTATTGGTGAACAGGAAATGAGCTTCCCTCAGAATTTGTTCAAAATTTGTTGAAAATGGCACCGACAAGTGAAGAAGAACTGAAACTTAGGATGTTCAATGGGGAACTTTCTCAGCTTGGGCCTGCTGAGCGATTCCTTAAAGCATTGGTTGACATCCCATTTGCTTTTAAACGATTGGAAGCATTGCTTTTCATGTCTACTCTTCAGGAGGAGGTTACCATCACTAAAGAGTCCTTTGAAACCTTGGAGGTAGGAGACTGGATCTTTAAACTGTGTCACTTGTTTTACTTTATTTTGTGTCGCATCTCATCTCTTAAATGCTGCTTATGCTTAACTAGACTGAGATATTGAGTACAAGCATGTACGTAATATTAGGTTTGAGCCTTGCGTTTTCTATTGATGAAGGTGTCTAGATTGCCTTCTGGTTGCTTAAATATAATGTCTATGTAAGTGACCAACATTGTGAGAATGGAGAGTTAGCGTCTGGGACCTCGGGGGAGATCATTT
Organism: Trema orientale; assembly: GCA_002914845.1. Taxonomy (NCBI): domain Eukaryota; kingdom Viridiplantae; phylum Streptophyta; class Magnoliopsida; order Rosales; family Cannabaceae; genus Trema; species Trema orientale. The sequence goes on from JXTC01000414.1 coordinate 168,806, forward strand.
TTATCTCCCTACATGCAAACATATGATCATACTCATATGCGTTTGCGTGGATAAAGATTGTCCATTTTCTTAGACATTTGCAAGCTTTCTCATCTCTCTTAGACATGCAAACCTCTCTGATCCTTTTTGCCAGTAATTTGTGTACTCAATATAACTTATATCATTCCCATGTCTCCTTGCTCTGTGGCAGGTTGCTTGCAAGGAACTCAGAAACAGCCGGCTTTTCCTTAAGCTTCTGGAAGCTGTTCTCAAAACTGGCAATCGCATGAATGACGGAACATTTCGTGGTGGTGCACAAGCATTCAAACTTGACACTCTCTTGAAATTGTCAGATGTTAAAGGCACAGATGGCAAGACAACGCTCTTGCTCTTTGTTGTTCAGGAGATTATCCGGTCAGAGGGTATAAGAGCTGTCCGTGTAGCAAGAGAAAACCGGAGCCTCTCTAGCATAAAATCAGATGACCTCCTCAAAGAAGCATCAAGTGGAGCAGATGAGCACTACCATAGTCTTGGTCTTCAGGTAGTTTCAGGTTTGGGAGATGAACTTGAAAATGTTAAGAAAGCGGCAGCTTTGGATGCTGACAGCTTAACAGGAACTGTTGCCAAACTTGGTCAAGCTCTTGTAAAGACCCGGCAATTCCTCAACTCAAACATGAAAAGTTTAGAAGAAGGTAGTGGTTTCCATCAAACACTAAAGAGCTTTGTGCAGAATGCCGAGGTTGATATCACATGGCTCCTAGAGGAGGAAAAAAGAATCATGGGTCTTGTGAAGAGCACTGGTGACTACTTCCATGGAAACGCGGGGAAGGATGAAGGTTTGCGATTATTCACTATAGTCCGAGACTTTTTAATCATGGTAGATAAGGCATGTAGAGAGGTAAGAGAAGCACCAAAGAAGCCTGCGAAAGTACCAAAAAAGGAAGCATCTTCCTCAGATCCCCGCCAGCCTACTACCCCATCTTCTTCTGATCCTCACCAGTCTCCTCTAGATCTCCGTCAACGGCTTTTCCCTGCTATAACAGATCGGCGAATGGAGAATGATAGTTCAGATGAAGAGAGTCCATAGATTTCATTGAGAGAAGGTATCAGAATCTTCACTAAAAACCTATATATTTACAATGTTTGCTTAGCTGAGGAAGTTAATGCCCATCAGCATTAGTAATCAACTGTTCTTTTTTCCTCTGTACAGTGGTAGTGATGGTCATGATGATAGGAGATTGAACAATGTGAATCGTAGGGCCCAACTCGGTTCATTCCTTGACGCTGCCTGGAGCAACGATGAAAATGTCCATAACGAGCAGTGGAATTATTCAGTTCTCGGAATCAAGCAAATTCTCGTCAATAGGATAGTGAGCTGGAAAGCTCATGCATTTGACATCGAAAGGGAAAGTGGTCATTGTTTTTTGGGAATGGATTTGTGATGGATTTTGTGGTTGGGGATTACTCCTGTATGGAGTCCAAATTGTGATTAAAGGTTAGATGTAGTGACATTAATTTTGGTCTCGTATGATTCTTTGTGAGAAATTAGAAGTGGAAAATGAAAATGTTTATTCTTTTTACTCGTTTGAGCACTATGTAGCCACTCCCTTAGTTGAGATCTACGCAAAAAATTTTCTTGTAGTTCAACTTCAACGACAATTATTTATTCCTCAGACTCCGTTTCTTTTACGTGGTTCAACTTTTTTTTTTTTGCTGAAAGAAACATTGAATGAAAAGCTTTGAGCAAAGTTTTTCCTTTACGAAAATTTCTCTCTGCTTCTTATCGTGGGATTATTCAAAATATTTTCAAACTTACTGTATCCCCGCTTTCCCTCCTGATTTTCATTTCCTCACCAGAATCTCCCTTTCCCGCCTAATTTTTTCATCCTCCCTAAATTCCACCATGTTTTTTATTTTTTTTCCTAAAGAGGAACTAAGAGGTCAAGAGAGGGAAAATCACATGGTCTCCACATGCTCAATTGAACCTAACGAATCTAAGTAAAGAATTCAAATTTCAAACTGGTCGGCATTTAATTATCTCCAATAACTTGAAAACTCGCAAAATTTCCGGCGGGAGACCACCAAATTTATTTTTTGCCACTAATTTGACTTCACATAAAATGAAAAGCAAACCATGCATCTCTTTTAACGTGCAACGACTACGATTTTGAATTTAAAAAACCATCAATGACACGTTCCAACTCATTCCAACTCATTCGTTTAGGTCTTTGTTTATCATCAATAAACAGTGGCAAACCCACTCCATGAACCACAAACCACAACCTAGAAACTCTGCGAACACCCCATTTCCAATACAAAACCATTCAAATAAACCACACCCAAAAGATAAAAAGGGGCATAAAGCTCAAATAGTCTTTGTAAAATGCTCAAACGTTCCAGCATTCTCATTAAGTATCTAAACCCACATGAAAAATTGCAACAGAAAGTTACAAAAGGCTCCATGAAAAGAGGGAAAAAAAAAAAAAATTGTGAACTACCAGAAGATAATCATATTCACAATCACTAACTGAAAAGGTCCTATAGAACTAACTACTCCAACTAGAATTCCACAAACAGAAACGACTACTAATCGAACCTAAAACAGATTGAACAAAGAAAACTAAAGTCATCATGATGGTAGCAAGAGTGGCAACTCGGCAAGATCCTGAAGCTCAACTTCTTTTGGGTTTCTTTTTCTCCTTCAGACTTAAGAATCATCGTCACCTCCCGAGGCCTTCGATGAAGTTCCGGTCTTCTTTGGGAGGAGAAGGTTGTGAATGTTGGGCATGACACCACCGTTGGCGATTGTGACATCTCCAAGAAGCTTGCTGAGCTCTTCGTCGTTACGCACAGCGAGCTGAATGTGGCGAGGAACAATTCGAGTCTTCTTGTTGTCTCTTGCTGCGTTACCAGCCAGTTCTAGAACCTGAATAGCATAACATTTTATACGACATAAGCCTCGTGAAAAAAAAAAAAAAAAAAAACAATATAAATGAAAACCCTAATCATTAAACAATATAATTGAAAACCCTAATCAATAAAGCTACATAAGATCACTAATTGATTCCCAGCATTGCTAATTCCTAAACCTGTAATTGAAAAATTAGCCCCAACTTCCTTTCTTATAAAAAATTCTGTCTTCCCCTAATAAAGGGGAAAAAAATTTCAAGATCTGAATCTAATTAGAACTCTAGAACCAATTCAAACCAAAGGAAACCATTAATTTCGAAAACTTTGTATGCTGACAAGACAAAAATTTGAAGATAAACACAGAATACACAAAATTTGGAGCAAATTGAAAACCCTAACCCTAGATTTACAATCGGGAGAGATTCACAAACTACACAAAATCAAAGAGAAAGGTCTAGAGAGAGAGAGATATATATACCTCAGCAGCAAGGTATTCAAGAACGGCGGCGAGATACACCGGAGCTCCGGCGCCGACTCGCTCGGCATACTTTCCGGCTTTCAGGAACCGAGCGATACGTCCGACTGGGAATTGCAGACCAGCCTTGCTACTCCTCGACGTGGCCTTCTTCGCGGCTCCAGATCCCAAGGTTTTGCCTCTGCCCGCCATTGACGAAGCTCCACAGAGTTTTTCAGAGAGAGAGAGACGATTTGGGGACGAAGGAGAATCGAGAGAGAGAGAGAGAGAGAGAGAGAGAGAGAGAGAAGCAAGGGTCGAGCTCCAAGAGAGAGAGGATCGTCGAGTGAGGAGGTTTGAGACGGTTTTTATCTATATATAGTGAGCGGCCCTTTGGGAATTGGCCAATGGGATCGAACGGCGCAGATCGCAATTGATGACCGTTGGATTGAGGAGGGTATAGACGGTCAAGATTTGTTTCAATCCGTCTTGGAGTTGGACCGCTTTTGCCTTTTAGTTTGGAGTTGCGTGACAAGGGGATCGACGTCAGTTTCTAAAGGGTCTGCGAATTGACTGGAATGTCCTTTCCCGTTTTGTTTCTTGAATTTGTTCTAGTGAGGTTATCTTCATGACAAAGCGTTGCGACCGCTTGTTTTCAAAGACGTCCTGTTACAGACGATCACATAATTTTTATCTAACATATTGTTATTATTAATTTTTAGGGAGGGCCACAGTAGAAGCGCCCCTACGTAGGACCTAGAACTTCCTTTATACGCTGTTTGATGGGAATCTGTGGAGAATCTGTTTATACACAGATTCCTATCAAACAGTGTATAGACAGGGCCCTACGTAGGGAAATTGTGATTCGAAATGAGGCAAATCATATACTCAAAACTCTCGATTGTTTACTTCTCAGCGGATACTCTTTTTGAGGCAGAATTGCAGACTTTGAAATTGAATGTAGAGATATATCTTCCTCTTAGGTGTTAACGCTATCTCTGGCCTCTCGTCCCTGGATTGGAGTCTTCTTCAGCTATGTCTTTCTATTAAGTCTTTACTTGTTAACTCAGGTATATCGATTTTGTGGATCCCCAAAACTAAAAACAAGTCTGCACATGGTTTGGTCTCTTGGGCTTTACTCATTCTCTTACACTAACTGATCATTCATGTTGGTTGTACATTAGTGGTGAATGGGGATACTTAACTAGCATTGGCTCTTGAAACCATGTGATTGTTTCCTCTACTAATAGTTCTTTGATGATTTATCTTGTTCATCCTATACAAACTCCTAGTACATTTCTACGATAAATCCCTCCTACGGTCCATGTATGCAGATATTAACTTGCTTTATTTTATTATCTAGGTTTTATATGTCATTTCTCCTTTGTAGGCTAATTGACTTAAAATATATTTTCTTACTTTGATTGCATAATTTCTTTATCTTCTAATGTTTTTACTAGGCTATGAGATATTCTCATGTATTTAGACTATTCTTTGTCCCCTTTTTATCTGTGCTTGATTCTCTATTACTTTTTTTCTTACCTTTTTTCATTACAATTAAATTGAAGATTATAAATAATACCATAGTCGATTTTCTTTATCCATATAAAAAAGTTTGCATTTGTTCTTTTTTGATATAATAAATCTATCATTGTAAAAATTATAAAATTTCTCAAATACGTAAGCTAATTCTCCAATTCTTTGTCTATCCTTATCTTAACTCGTTGGAGAAAATTAATACAAAGTTTTAGCACCTTAAAAAAAAAATCATTTTCTTTTCATTTCCCACAGGAGAGAAAGTCTATTATATCACCACCAAAGGAGAGTATACAAAAAATTCAATAAACTATCATACAGGAAAAGAAACCTCAAACCAGATAAGACAGAAGAGAAAAAAAAAGATTCAAGAGTCAAAAACAAACTTGATCTTGAAAGTCGCCTTCATTTCATAGTTCCTCTTGACAGGCCGCAAATTGCGCTTCCTCAAATGTGCACCTTCTGGTAGTTATTCAACCCCCATTATTGAAACTCACAGTTCATAACGAACTATAATCTCTGTTGGAGAACCCATCCTAATTAGAAACCGAGTAGCTTTACGGTCAAATAAAATATGCATTGAGCAATATCTTCTGCTATAAGTAGCTTGACACTAATGAAAGGGCATTCCACCTCCTAAGCAACAAACACCTAAGTTTAATGTGGAAAACAAATCAAACTTATTTTGTTATTTATGTTTATTGTCAAAAAAATAAGATGTTTTAAATTAAATAAGTTTATTATAAAAAAAAATAAGATCTTCTGAAATTATATAAGTTTATTGTAAAAAGAAATAAGACGAAACTCTTTCGAATTTGTTTAATCTTATAATTAGTTCATGATATGGTATGTATCATTTTTGTTGTCTTTTGTTTTTTTGACAGTATTTTAGCAGCTTATATCTTTACTTTTCCTTCATTAGCATCTAATATTTTACTTTTTCTTCATGCCCCATTTAACATTACCAGGAAATTTAGCAGCCTTGAGATTAAGAGTACTTTCATCTTGGATGATCACACCTTTCAATCTCTTGTCTTTTATAGGACGTCTGGTTTTATTTTTTTTGTATGTCCCTAATGACGCTCAATATATGCGTGTCTCCATAAAGTATAATCAAGGAACGATAAGGTTTCAGAGATAGTCTTGGGTCAGGTTTTTAGTCACTTTAGTTTGAAGACGAACTATGAAGTGAAGACTGTCTACCAATGCAATGTTGCTGATTATGCCGTCAACAATGTGGCTACTGGTGCCTTCAATAACGTAGCTGCTGGTGTACTCAAGAATGTGGCTATTGGTCCCAGTAGTAATAATCCCCCTCCTGGTGCCCCCGCTGATGCCCATGCCAATGCTGCTCCAAGACTATACTTCACCCTTAAAGCTAAGAAGCTTTCCACCAAGTGGAAACCAGTGCGCCATGTGTAACCCATTTTCTAAGTAGATATTTTAGATAAAGGATATTGTATTTGTGCACCTACTGTTTGAGAGATTTTATTATATTTTTTTGATTAAATATTTGATATTATATATGCACTTTCTGTTTCAATGTTTTCCCCAACGAAAATAGTTATTTCATGGCAACATTTATTTGATCCACAAAATACTATGGTGCTCATAGCAATTTTATAAGGCAAAAAATTTAATAAGAAGTAATGATTTGTTATATTACTTGCACTTCATCAGTAATTTTTGTACACATATGATCATTTCCTTGAGTACTAACTCAAAATCCAAAATTTTCTTGGGGATTTTAAAATCTATAAGTGTATCATTTGAAAAGTAAGCATCAATTTTTCTCCAATCTGCATCCTCTGGTAGCTCAAGCCTCCAGATATACCTATTACTATCTTTTATCTTTAGAAAATCTCTAAGATGGTACATAATATCCTAATCTTAAATAATGATATAGAAAATGGAAATAGATATAAAATAAAAAGATGATAAATAAATGATAACCAATACCATTAAAAATAAGGCATAGACATTCACTTAAGTGCTTCATTTAATTATTACTAACTTTTATTCCTATTTATTACTCAGTTGCATGCTTTGTATCCTAAACATACAACCTAAAAATTTAATAATAAAGATCAATAATAAAAACAAATGTATTTGTATTGAGAAAATTCTTTCAATGAAGAACAATAAAGACATCTTCTTAAAACCTATTCGTCTGACACCCTTCCTCACAAATCTCTTGGCCTGATCTCTCACTATTTCCCTTTCCCTCTCTCACATGAGTCACCTGATTTGTTTGTTTTAGTATTTTCTTACGATAAAGGTTTTGGTCCTTTCTTCATCTTTGTGAAGACTCGTGAATATAATTTCTAGGATAATTTATTTTTTTTATTTTTCTAAAAATGTAATCTTTTTTTTGTTAAATCTCTTATTTTTCTTCTATTTATTGTCTCAATTCTTCGATCTAAGATCTAAGATATCTTGTCTATGAATAATATCTCATTTTTTTCTAAATTTTATTTTATTAATTTTTGTATTTAACATAAAACTTAAGTGTAATATTTATTTATTTTTTTGTATAAGATACTTCGTGCATTAATCTTATTTTTTCATCAAATACTTTTGGCTAAGATATTGGAGTTTTTTATTTTTGTAACACACAGATATGTTGGGCTGAGTGTTTCATTTGTACCCTCTGGCCCGGATTAAAAGTTAGGACTGGACTCTTTTGTCCAGTCTCATGTTTGGGCCCAGTAAATGATTGGACAAATGAGTCTGGATCTCTTTTTTAGTCCCCTTCACATAGGACTAAATTATCTTAATTAGAACTTGGGTTAATTTAGTCCCAAGCCCAGAATTTTTCGTTTTTTGTTTTCCTTTTTTCTTTCTTTCTTTCTTTAATAATTTATTTAATTAATATAAAAATTAATTAAATTCCAATTTTTTTATTTTTTTAACTAAAAAGGTATATTTTATCACTTTTATCTTTAGTTTTGTTTTCTTTTTTTATGTTATGTTTATTTTGTGTGACCTACATTCTTGCACAAGTTTAGGGGTCTTCAGCATAGACTTTATTGATCAACAAGAAGTCTTCATCTTCGTGTAATAATCTAAGGGAGTTTTTCTTTTGCCTTCTCTTTTAACTTTAACATTAAAGATAATGTTAATTTTAAGTTTGGGGGTAGAGAGTTTAAAAATTAAAAAAAAATAGTATTAATTTGTTTAGTTTAGTAGGTTTGGGCCGATGATTAGATTATGATTAAGATGAACATAACTTTTGGAAAATGATAAATAATGACTTAGTCTGTGTGCTTGATTTCAATATTAGTTTTGCTTTACTTGCGATCTTTTCACACAATTGAGTATTGGTTTGAATTCATTTAAAGAGCAATAAAAGCTACGTTCAGTATGTTGAATCCGTATAAAGCAAAAAACACGATTTTGCTATTTTATATATTACATGACGAAAGAATATCGTGTATTAGCCATGTATTATATAAACTAAGCATTGACAAAAACGTGTGGTATATTGGCAGAAGTAGGTGAGCTAAAGCACTATAAATAGGAACTTATTCTTTCATAAATAAATTAAAATCATATATTTTATATAATTATCATTTAAATTCTTTTTTATTTTTGGAAATATTTATTTATTTATAAATAAAACATAATTAGAACTATATTAAGAAAAGTTATTATATTTACTTTATTTTAGTCCTTTGTTGCGCAAAACACAATATAATACCAAATAGCACTATCTAATCTAATCCAATCCAATCTTATTTAATAGTTCAATCTAGTCTAATCCAATCCTGCATACCAAACGTGTTGTCTGTGTTATGTTGAGCTTAATGTTTGATTTGATTTCATGACTTTGGTATGTTTTGGCTACGCGGGCTCAACGGGCTAAATATTGACATATTGCCTTGTGTCCTTATTACTCATTTGTATCGGCTACCTTTGAGCTCTTTTGCAGAACTTATGAAAGTTAGGCCAAATCGTTCTTAGTACACAGAAGATGAAGTTGTTTTTTTGTGACAGTAAAAAAAACGACAAACACCAGCTCATTGAGCTTGGCCTCATGTATATATAGAAAACAAAGTTTTTTTGGTCTTAACAAGCAGTTAAATGCAATGTCGACATAGCAAGCGACATCATCTTTTCACTTATTATAACGTTGCGGAACTTATAAAAAGAAGAAGAAGATAAATAATGTTGTATTATTTCACTATGTCAAACTAATTCTAGGTGTCGAAAATATGTTATCAAATATGGCATAAAACTTCTAAAATAACGTAATAAAAATTCAGAAAAAAATTAGAAAACGTATTGTGGATGCCACTTTTTCTAAATTTTTAAGATAAAATTATGTGTCAAATACAGAAGGCATTTTTCAAGTCACGCTTTATTTTAATTGTAAGAATACTTAATATTTGAAAATCATGAGATCACTAGCAGAAATTAAATTCTGTCAGGACCTAGGAATTTTACCAATACCATTTAAAAAAAAAATGCACAAGTGTGTATGTTTTCACAAGCATAATTGGTAGCCTTTGAAGACAGACTTTAAAATGAAGGTAAATTTTGAAATTAAATATGTTTTTTACTCAAAAAGTACTCACGATATTCATTTTGATCTAAAAGTTTTCTATTTCATTAATGGACATATGACGAGTTATTCCTTGAATATCTTGTCAATTCAAATTAGGAATTTTATATTTGATAGTATGACATTTTAGATGGTACATAATAATTAGATATGGCTTGTTTATTTTGGATAATAATAATATGATATCAATGGTGTAAGATTAAAAAAAATGTGATTTTCCTTAACTCAAAATCCAAAGAGTTTTATCTTCTTTTTTTTTGACAATAAACTTATTTAATTTCAAAACATCTTTTTTTTTTTACAATAAACTTATTTAATTAAAAGCATCTTATTTTTTTACCAATAAACTTATTTAATTTCAAAATAAATTTGTTTTGTATTTCACAATAAACTTAGGTGTTTGTTGCTCAGGAGGTGGAATGCCCTTTCACTACTATCAAGCTATTTATTGCACTTACTGCAAAAGATGTTACTCAACGTATATTTATATTTGACCATAAAGCTACACAGTTTCTCATTAACATGAATTCTCCACTAGAGATTATAGTTCGTCATGAACTGAGAGTTTTAGTAATAGGGGTTGCATACCTGTTGGAAAGCGATCATTTGAGGGAGTGTGATTGGTGGCTACGAAGAGTAACTAAGGCGGCTGCGAACAGGAACTATGGAATGAAGGCGACTTTTGAGACTAGATTTGTTTTCGACTTTGTGGTACTTTTTGACATGGATGTCTAACATTTCGTTAATGGGAAAAAGGACCAAGGTTACCACTTCTAAATAAGTGGAACATGAATTAGGATTTTCTTTAACTACTTTTAACTTTGCTTTAAATTTAACTCAAAATCCAAATACTCTTGTGTTATTTTTTAGACAATAAACTTATTTAATTTCGTAATATATATTTTTTTTACAATAAACTTATATAATTCAAGACATCTTATTTTTTTGACAATAATTTATTTAATTTCAAACTAAGTTTACTTTGTTTTCTACGGTGAACTTAGGTATTTGTTACTCAGGAGGTAGAATATCCTTTCATTTGTATCAAAACAAAATAAAAAGCAATCCTCTGCCATTGTAATCTGTGTATGTTTGTGCACATATCAGGCTCCTGATATGTTGAAATTTTGGATTTGAATCTATGTTTTTTGGGATTTCTCTTTCATTTGTTGTTGAATCTGGTTTTTGACTGTTAATTGTGCGGATGAATAAATTCAGATTTAAGGTTTGAACGATTAGATTTTGACAAAAAAGTTGCAAATGAGACAATTAAGCACATAATTTAACATGTACAGTTATGATATACAGGCTTAGAAATAGGAGGGATGGCTTTCAGTAAAATAAAAAGAGGCAATCCTCTACAATTGTAATGTGTATATATTTGTGCATATTTTATCAATCATATTGTTGGCACTAGTTCAATCAATATTTAACACATTTGTCATTGGTAGAGTTTATACTCTACTCATATTAGGTTTTTTTTCAAATTTCAATAAAAAAAACACATGATTTTGGCACTGCATTAACTTTCTATTCGTTCAGTTTGTTGATTTAACTTCTTGAAGTTTTTTGGTTGCAGATGGCAGCTGCTGCAGCTTCACAGGAGGTGTAGCACAGCTTCACTACTGCTCTCCAATGAAGACGTTGATCGTGGAACTCTCCTCTTCGACAGCAGAGCCACTAATTTTCTACGGAGGATGGGCTCTCCAGCTGTTATTAAGGTTCAACACGATATGGGTTTTGCTGAAAATTGGAGAGTAGCTCGACTTGGAGTTGTGTACTTGTCAGAGGGTGCGTGCTTGAGGAGGAGTGAGTGGCATCCATTGATGACACTTTACGAAATGAATGTGAAATTCGAGGTGAAGTTTACGTTTGACTCGAGGTTGCTATTTCAGATGATTGTGTACCACTTTCGCAATGGGCACAGGTACCGTATCGTCGCTCGTCCATAAGTATGTTTGGTTTTTTGGTTGTTTAGGTAAACTTTACAATCTGGCTTAGTTTTCTGTTATGAGTATGTCTGGTTGTTTAGGTAAAGTTTGCATTCTGGCTTAATTATAGTTTAGTTATCTTCCTATTATAGAAGAACTTTTTATTCTCTATCTCAGAATATTATGAGTAGGTTTTCAATTCATGTTATTTTAAATAGCTAATATGGATCTTTTTGTACACCAAATATAAGTTTCCATTAATTTTTAGGTGAACTTTCTTCTTGAAATTAATTTAAGTTGTTGGATGGAAGAGGCTGAGTTTGAAGAAGGTGTTGACATTGTTCATAGTCTGATTACTGGTTATCAATTTTTCTAGTTACTAGTTACTACTTGTTTTGTTGTCAGTAACTAATATAGATATAACTTTTTAGACTAATATTATTTTACTTTCATACTTTTTTTTTTTTTTGCTAATTTATTTTTTATAGAGTATTATTTTTAAAAAAGAAAAAGAAAAATTAGATTACCGATTTTTTGTTACTAATTTCTGATTTTTTTTGTTACTAATTCTGGTTTATAGTTTCTAGTTAACAATTCATTTTTTGTTATTAGTTTCTGTTTATCTTGTTCCGCTATCCTGTTACTTTCCCCCTTTTTTTCATCTCGTAGGAATAATGAGCTATAAATTTTATTTTTATTTTTAAAAAAAACTGGTTATTGGATACTGATTACGAGTTACCAATTTTTTTGGAATTAGTTACTAGTTATTGGCTCATATGTTTTTTATTTTTTTATTTTTCCTTCTTTTACTTTTTTTCTTTTTTTCTCTTGAACTACTAATCTTATTACCGGTTACTAGTTTATCTAGTTATTGGTTACTACTAGTTTTGTGGTCGGTAAGTTTTTAGACTGGTATTATTTTACTTTCACAAATTATTTTTTGCTAATTTATTTTTCATAGAGTATTCTACTTTAAAAAAAAAAAATAGACTACCAATTTTTGGTTACTAGTTTCTGATTTTTTTGTCATTAGTTCTGGTTTATAGTTTGTAGTTCGCTATTCATTTTTAGTTACTAGTTTTTGTTTATCTTGTTATGCTATCCTATTGCCTGTCGATCTAGCTCCAGTTTAAGGACTAGTGGCTAATTTCCAAACGGATTACCTATTACTAGTTACCAATTACAATAGTTGGTTATTAGTAACAAATCTATGTTATATACTTTATCATCAACCAATTCGGTAACCGGTTACAAATTACCAATTTGATTATGAGTTAGCAATTATAAGAATAGTTATTGGTTGCCAATTACAATATTAATTACTAGTTACTCGTTATCAGTAATTAGTCGATTTGAAAACTATAAACTAGCAATTGGTCTTTCAAATTATTATTACTGGTAACTAGTGAAAATTAAAAACGAAGATAAAAATAATTAGAAAAGAAAATAGAAAAAGTAAAATAAATGAGAGAAAAAAACAAAAAAGGAAAAAAACTTTAAAAAATGGAAAGAAATAAAAAAGAAAAAAAAATACTGAAAGAAAAAAATGGACTTGAAAGGATTCAAAATGCTCACGTGAATAATATTGATAGCAATCTAGACCACCAAGCTATCTAGTGTAGTAGTGTTCAAGATTTGTCTTCCTCCTTTTTATTTTATAACTTGTACGTTTTTTGAAGTTTATTTTTCAAAAATATCAACTGCATACCGTATCACATCCTAATTTTTTTAGTTAACCGTATATGTGTAATTCTTTTATCTTTTTATCGTGTATTGCCTAATTTATACTTTTTTAAATATGAAAACAACCAAAGCTTCAAATTGGGAGAGCAAAACAAAAGTGAAAATTAGGTCTTGTACAATATGTTTAGGAAAAAAAAAAGAAAAAATACGGTGGACTCTACTTTTGTAGATTAGTTATGGTTTATAATGTAAAATGCCATTTTTTAAACAATATTTAGAAAACTATCATTTTCTAAAATAGTAATTAATAACCAGTAAACAATTTTCGAGTGCTGGTAACTAGAAACCAAAGATATTTATAACTATTAACTGGTAATAACTGCTAACTGGTAACCGGTATCTAATTTTCAGAAAATGGCAACTAGTTCTTATTTTAAAAATTGTATTTTTCTAAAAGCTTTTAAAAAAATAATATTTTCTAATAAAAAAAAGTATGGGATTTGAAAAAAAAAACTGCTCCGTCTTTTTGTATATTTTTTTTTTTGCTTTTATAGATAAAAATGTTGGAAACCCAAAATAAAAGGACTTCTCACAAAAATTCAAGCCCAAAGTACCAAAAATTGAAAAATCTTAGATAAGTTGATTTTTTTAAAAAAATTCCGGATTGATGTAGAAAAATATCACTTTTTTTAATTAGAAAAATAATACTTTTAAAAATATTAGAAAAATACTATTTTTTAAAAATTAGTATTTTTCAATGATACTCGAGGTAACTAATTACGTTATTTAGGATAATCAATCTAATTACTTGAAGTAATTGATCAAGTTACCTTGTGTAACTTAACTAGCTACCTTAAGTCTTAAGTATATCGTGAACTAATAAAAATAGTATTTTTCTAAATACTTTTAAAAGTGGTATTTCTACCATTACATCTGAATTTTTTCAAAAAAATCTTAAATTCCGGGATTTTTCATTTTTTTTTTGAAATATTACATTAAAAATCAAATTTCCTCAGAACTAAACCACCGTAGGACCCACGACCACAGGCGTGGCTGGTCGATGAATAACAAAGCCCCATTTATCGTGGGCGCAAGACCAAAGATCTCTGTATTCCTCCAAAAGACCAAATGTTATCCCTTCTTCTTGATCATTATCATTACTGTTACTATTATTATTATTATTATTATTATTTTTTTAAATATTGAGGGAATTATCCTTTCTTATTTATAATCCAAATTCCAAATACGAGTTTTCTTCCTTTCCCTTTTCTCCCTTTTTTTATTAGCTTTTTATTTATTTTTTTGAAAAAAAGAAGAAAAGAAAAGAAAAGAAAAGAAAGAAAGAAGAGGAATCACCGAAAAAAGCCATCCTCCATAGAGTCCAAGTCCTCCCAGGCACCGACCGCCTCCTCCTCTTCTTCTTATAAATATCCCAACGAAACCCAATTGTTTGGTATTACTCTCAACCAAATCTCTCAAGTCTTCTTCTTGTGCTCTTCACCATTATGTCCAAATCAATTGAAGCTGTTTCCTCACAAATTAACAATGGGAAGGAAGAAGAAGGCGTCCCCCAATAATCGGCTTTATGTGGATGAAATCATAAGTGATGACGATTCTGTGGTGATGCTTCCCTTAGAGACAACGCAATCACTCCAACTTTCCCATGGAGATCTTGTTTGGATTAAGGTATTTCATTTCACCTTCTTTCTTTCTTTCATGCATGCCTAATTCAATTTTTGTTTTTTAATCTTGCAACCATCACATACTTGTGTCTACTTTGCCTTTTTTGATTAAATTGTTCTTATTGTGAATATTAGTACTTTTTTTTAGTGATACTATTCATGTTTATAGGTAAATTGCTAATTATCAAACAATATAAATTGCTAAGTGGCATAAACAAAATTACCTTGCAATTGAAATTAGGGAACACTTAGGTAATTTCTCGAAGGTTTTCATTCAATGACGAAATTGAGATGGTACTCCATACCAAACTGTATCAACCTCATCAACGTCAAACTCGCTTGAAGCAGAATTAATCCAATCATGTCCAAGTATACTTTAAAAATACTGCAGATTAGATCGGTAGCCACAGCAAGAATTTCTTGATTTACTAACAGTAAAGTAAATGTGCATAATGGGTTTCCATGGAACTCGACTCTTTTCTTCTTCCTTCTTTTTTTTTTTTAATTTTTTTATTTTTCTTTGCAAGTATCATAAACTATGTATTGACGAGTTTAATTATCATATCCCTGATCTCTGTGTGTTGATTGAGGAAATCAATTTTATGATTGTTAAGAAACAGAATGCTTAGTTCTTATCGTTGTTTTTCATTATGGTATTTAGGGAAAGAAGGGTAAACAGACATTCTCTACTGCTACGGCTAATGATGATACATGTGAATGCGATATTGAACCAAATAAGGCTGAACAGGGTTGTGATGAATGATCTACTGGTTAAGATTGGAGCTTTTGTCACTGTGCAGCGCTGTCCTGATGTCAAATATCGAAAGTCTCTACATATTCTTTCCACACACGACAATGACAACTTGAAAGGTGGGCACCCTTTTTCGCCTTTCAACCTACGATGCATTATGGGGAATAAATTACATAATATGTTCTTATGACTGATTCTTATGTGGTTTTGCATTACACCTAATTCTTTTCATAATATTGTTTGCAGCTTCTGAATTCTTAAACAATGTTCCTAACAACATATCGGTCATGGCTGACGATGATTATTACTCACGACTGTTTACGCTTCTTTTTGTGAGAAGAGACCTTTTACTTGTAGATGATACTGACCCCCATTACCCCCATTACTCCCATTACTTTGAGCCTTTCTGCCTAATCCTGTGGCCATACTTGCATCATTTGACGACTTGGTGGTGGCAACAAGCTATGAATATGAACTTGTGGTCGAACGTGCACCTTTGGAGGTGGCAGAAGATGAATATGGAGTCGAACGATTTCTATACATTGGACCTACAAAGAACTATATTTGAAATCCATTAACCAAGCAGTGGCTTGAGCTCCCCACTGTTATCCCGCCCTGCCTCTATGCTGGGTGCGGATTCGTACGTGAGCCCGCCAGTAGCAAGAAACAACTTGGATGTATCACCAATTCCCGATACAGGGTGGTGATGATTGGTTTTGCACATTCTGACTCAAATATGCATGTTATTCCTGCTGATATTCATCGCTGCATGGATAACGAATTTGTTGCAAAAGTCTTTTGTTCTGAGACCGGACAATGGAGTGAGTTTTTCATCACATATCCCCAACATAAGTCGGTCATCCGGAAACCATGTCTTACGGTTTTTTCACGGAATTATCGCTCATATGTCGTTGCAAGCAATGGGGTGTTGTATTGGCTAGAAGGGTTCCCAGTCAAAGGAATTGTTGCATTTGATCCTTTCAACGATATTCATACAAAACAATGTCGTTTCATCCGCTTGCCTGCCAAGCGCTTCAAAAGTACGTTCTGGTCTACTGATGAGAAACTGTCTCTTGGAGTAGTCAAGGGGCAGTTGCGACTATCACAGTTGTACAAGGCACAAGCATACTTTGTTTTCAGAGTCTGGGAGTTGAAAAATCACGACAGTGAAGCTCCGTCGCGGGTTCTTGTGTACAATCTTAAGTTGAATAGCTCGGAAAATAAGGTGTTCATGCTTTCTTTTCATCCAAACAATTCAAATGTTGTCTTTCTGTTATGTGGCAATACTGTTTACCAATATGAAATTTCTGAGAAGTATGAGAAAGTAGGCGAACATCATTACGATGATAGATGGGTCGAGATAAGAACTTTCACCCTTCTATATCCGTCATGCCCTACAATGCTGCCCCTTCCATGTAGTTAAACTTGATTGGCATAAGTTGTTTACTACTAATTATGTGCGTATTTATTATTAGAGAAAGAAAGATATTACTGTTAGTATTATTGAGAGATCTTTATGTCATCTATAAAATTTATTAGTTTTTTCTTTTCATCTTGGATGTTCGTCTCTACTTTTGGATTTCCTTAAACCTTTCTTGACTGTATAAATGATACTGCAAGCTGTCTATATATGTATCGTATTTGTAGTCTGAACATTTATTAGGGACCATCTCCTGAATCTGTTAAAAAGATTACGAGAATCAATGAAATTCTTATGACTAGGCTATTACGTTGTTCGTTTCATTTGAACAATTAATTCTTATTTTATGATGTTGGTAGATTATGTGTTATTTTCATGTAAGGTGAAAATTATGTAAACCTTAAGCCTTAACTGTAATAACTGAATTTTTAAAGGATATAAAAGAAACTTTAAGCCATAGGTAGTTTAGTAAATTTGAATTTTCGCGGTAATTAAATAAAAATGTGGAATGTATCAGACTTTATTAAGTCTAGGTTTGTTTTGGCATAAGTGTGAAAGAAATTCTAAAAGAAGGATTAAAGAGCAATTATGAAGCGCATAAGTGAAAGCAATTTTTAAAAGCTAGGTAAAAATTGTAATTTTTGTGAATAGTGCCTATCCAACCAAATTAGGACACATGGGCTACAGTATTTAAAATTGACTATAAATCCTTCAACTCTCCTTTCTTTCTCCCTCAAGTCCCCGTGACACATGGCCTCCTCCTGATCTCTCGATGAGCCCACAACGCCGGTCCACGCGGCTTCTCGCACTGCTAAATGACGGGAAACGCGCCTCAAAGTCGCGTTGAAACAACGCCCTCCGCGGTATTCTCTGGTGATTTCAGCCAGCTCCTCCTGTTTCAGCTCCTCTTTGGCGGTGTTTACACCCTTCCCTGATTGGTATCGCTTCCACAACCACTAAAATTCGGTGAATTAGCTCCGGTAAGTGTGGTTGATTAATTTTTGCCCGTTTTACAAATAAATTATGGCGTTTGAATAATTATTTTTGTGAAGTTTAAGAGTTGATGATTAAACTTTGAAAAATGATTTTATGATTTAAAACAAAACGATAACTGGTTGTAGTGTGTGGATTGGACAATCAGTTTGTGAGAAAATCAGATTTGAAAAAAATGGTATTTACGAAAATATTTTTAAAAAGTGGTACTTTTATAAATACTTTTGTTAGATACTTATTTTGCCCGAAATAATTATATGGTGTTATAAAGGGAGAAAAATCATGAATAATTGCGGTTGTTTGACATTGAAATGATATATGAAAGTGTGTTAATTTTTGAATTGAAAAAATGGACCTTTTTCAGATAAATTCTAAAAAGATAAATTTTTGTAATTCTCGGATTCAAAGTCCGTGTAAGGTTCAGGATCTCGAAACTGAATTCTGATTTCGAATTTGGATATAGTGAGGTCGAGAGGCAAATTTTGATATAAAATATTACTATGTTTCAAAGTGAAATGAAAATCGAGGCACAAATAATGTCATTTTACGTGCTACAGGGCGGGTCTCGGCTCGGAACCCAAATTTGATAAATTATATGTCTAACCTAACTATTTTAGGCATTAAGAATTCAATGATGATGTCCGTTTTTCATTTTGAGGCTCTGTTGGAAAAGTCACTTTTCAAAGTGAGCTTACGAGAATTCCGAAACGACTGTCTAAGTACCAAATGATCAACGAGAGTTTCTTTGAGCATCGTTAGCTTAATATAGCTACCACCTCGCCAACTGGGGCTAGCTCAGTTGGTCCAAGGTTTATGGGATGTGTGTGTGAGTTTGGGGGGTCAGGGGTTCAAACCTTGGTAGAGTGTGTGTGTTATTTTTCTTTAATTTGTAGTAAGTGGCGGTCATTAGCTAAGCCCCACTTTTTTTAAAAAAAATATATATATATAGCTATCACCTCAAGGTAGGGATTCAATTACATGGTTATATAAATTTTTTAAATTAAATTTTCCATTATGACTATTTTGTGAAAAATCGTGAATAAAACGATATTTTGATAAACTGTTGGAAAATTTTGGATTATTTTGGAATTAGACAGTGTGACGTCTATACATATTTATAAAAATCATAATTATGGGGTAATACAACAGATTTGTCACCCATGGTATAGTAAATTCCCGAATAATATCAAGTGGAGTTTTTAAAGTATTGCTTGGTTATATTTTGCATGGTTATTGCATATTCTGTTATATGTTATACATACCATAGTATCACACACTTAAGTTCTATTATTGCATCACAGTAGTTTAGATCACTGGTGAGTTGTTACAGTACTAGGCAAAAGACCTAGGCCCCTATGCAGGGTTTACGCAGGGTTTTGGCGGACACACCTCTGGATAGTATCAGGATACTAGGTATCTTTGGTAAAGGATATTACAGGGTCGTGATGGGAGGATGGGAGCTTACTCATATGCATTAGTTAATTTATGATATGTACAATCATGTGGTATTAGTTTTAGTTTTCAATATATAATTATTCTGGCTATCAATTATTTTATAAACTTGGTTTATAAATAGATTTTGGAAAATGTATTAACCATGCAGGTTTAGTAAAATTGTATCTATTCAAAAAGGTAATTAAATTTTCACTAAGCATGTGCATGCTCGCTGTCTCTACTTCTCTCACTTTCAAGTGTTTATCTATTTGAGATAGTCATCTTAGTAGTTAGATAATCTGCATAGCTTGTACTTGCTATTCCCTGGTCGGTGTCAATACTCTGTTAATTTTCTTTCCTTATTCAATTATTTAGACAAAATTAGTAAATTTACTAAGTGGATGTATGAGGATAGTTTTATTGTTAATTTGAGATTTTGAAACTGCAAGGGATTTTTATGTAACCTATTTTGGATATTGAATTAAATATTTCAATTGAACTCAATTTATCAAAATTTATGATTTATTAATAAGTTTCCAAATGAATTAATCAAAGTTTTCTTAAACTTGAATGGATATTTTTCTAAAGTAATTAAAACTAATAAGAGTTTTAATGGTTATGGAATTTATAATGATTTGAGTACCATTTTGAAATTCTATAATAGTTGATTTTCTCTGAAATTTGAAAAATTAATATTAAATTATATTTTCACTTAAAAATATTAAAAGTCACAGTTTTGGATTTTGGTCGTGACATTAACTAAAGAAGATGCATGCTATTTTTTCATTGAATGTAGCTCCCAGCCAGAAGCAATATTATTAATAGCATAGAAAAGGAACATAAACACTAACAAGAGGTTAAACAAATCTATAAAAAAGGTGAAATCCAAACAGTCCCTTTTAACTTAAGGAAAAATAGAGTTCGAGACTAAATTCCACCACATCAATTTCTAACACCGAAGTAAGCCATTTTATCTGCAGCAATTGTTAGCGTTTATATATATATGAGACAAATGAACGTTCATCCTACTAACTAAAGCAAGTGTCCTCCGCCAATCATTTAGAACCAACCGAGGAACATTGAGAGAACGAGACTTCAACAGAGTAAATTACAATCAAGGATTCACTCTCCAACCACAAAGTGAGACCACTAAAATTGCCATGCAAAAGAAATTGCATTAGTCATTGCCCAAAGTTCAATCTCTAAAAGCAAATATCTCACCAAGAAAAACACAAAAACTACCTTTAATTTGCCTACGATCATTACGAAAAGTACCCCAAAAGCAGCTAATTCTGGACAACCAATCACGATCTAAATCCCGGCTAGTGGCAGAATAAGAATTTCCTTAATTTGGAAATTTTTAAATATTTTATAAAAATGTCCAAGCAAACCCTAATTATTTATTTCACAAAAGTGTAATTTTAACAAGTGAACCACAACTCACAATTATGTATATACCATTAGAATATTTCGAGTCATACATCACCATAATCATAAAGTACTGAAAGCATATAAGGTTTTACAGACAGAAAATACAAATTTCTTAACTTTGCTACACACTAATCAAGTTCTATTATTTATCACACAACTAGACTTGATCTTCTATTATTACTAAGAAAAATGACACAAATAACTAGTCTATTGTCCAAACTATTGCTGACTTCCAAAATCCTTTGTATCACCCGAGATGGGAAAAAAATGGGGTGTGCATGACTATGCCTAGTAAAAAATCAGTTACCTTTTTTTTTTTTCTTTTATTATAAACAACATTTGTTTTAAAAATCATGCATGGTTAGTTGTTCATAAACAAGTACATAAACCATATCTATAAATAAGTTCCAAATGTATAAAGCATATCTGCAAATAAGTTCCAAAACTTTGTAATATAATAATATAGATAGGTAACATAAATCGTATATCAAAAACCATACATCACATGATATAAATCGCTTAGACTCATGAGCTCGCATCCCCCATCACGAATCAGAGTAACTTTTATACTGTGTGAAACAATACTCTAACCTAAACTACATGATCATGGGTCCTAGGGCATTCCTTGCGAAGATTTATAGGTTTTCACCGAAGGTGGGGTTGTAGCCACCTAATAGGGTCCTCTCGTAGGTTTATAGACTTACACTGACGGTGGGGTCATAGCCACCTATACTCGTCTGTAATACTAAGTTAGTGCTCATGTGTGATCCTATGACACATGCAATACATTCTAGTCCAAAAAATCCCATGCAGTTATTTTTATCCTAAAATATAACATTTATTCAAAATAATTACCAAAACCAAATAATTTATATTTAATTCACAAAATTTTTGTAATAGGTAAAATAATCCAAAAATATTTAATTTTAAATAAAAAGGATGGTAATCGATCACCTACCTCACTGGGATAGCTAAACCTAGCTATGTGTGCTCGTGGTACCCTACCTAAAAATCCATAACATTCATACTTTAAGCTAAAATTCATAAAATTAATTCTACTTTCATAATTGCCACTCCTTTTATATTGAAAAACTTAGTACAAGGCCCATCTTACTCAAATCAACATTATCCTAGTAAAATCGCCTGAAACCTAGGGTCTGTTTACAAGTTTACCACCTTCTATAATCAGATTTTTAAAAGATACCAACCTTCTGAAATCTGTTACAAACAGACCATCTAACCGGAATATTTAAAAACTTATCACTTTTCTAAAAATATTAGACAGATGTCAATATTCTGGTTATTTATAAATATACCTATTTCTTAGAAGTATTCAAGAAAATACCATTTTCCCCCTCACAACCCGTGGCCCCTTTTTCAGTAATCAATAAGCCAATACTTCTCAGATTACAAAAATAGTACTTTTTGACCAGATGTAGAAAAATACCAGTAGGCTCTATCTCCTCATATAACTTTCACGGCCCATACTAACTATTTCACAAAAATAATTATAAAAGTGTCATTTTTTCAAATCTAGCTTACGAAAATACCGTTGTTTCTGAAATATTTAGGAAAATATCGTCTTTTCAAATCTAAAAATACCAACTTACAGATTCTATTTATAAATACACCAACTTTCAAATATTACCATCTTTCCTAATATTTCATTCACATTAATTTTATCACTTAAATTTCACTAATAATAACACTTGGAAAATAATCACAAATATTCTAACTATTCTCTCTATGGCTTAGCATTATTCAGACACTATATCTACTCAAAATCCACAATAATATCACTTGTAAATAATTGCAATAAAGATAATAACATATTAGAAGCTCGTCCAAAAACTTACCGGAGTAGTTTATGGTAGCAAGGAAGATGTCTCTTGGCTTGTTGAGAAGGAAGAAGAAGAAACAGAAAATTAAATGAAGGAAAATAATGATGAAAAAGGATATCGGTTAACAACCGAGAAGGAAAGAGAGGAAGAATAAAAAGAAGAAAAAAGAAAGAAAAATAATGAGAATGTGATGTCGTGTGAGATAGAAGGAGAAAGAAAGAAATAGAAAAGAAAAGATAAAGAAGACAAAAGAAAGAAAAGAGAATAAGATAATGGTGTCGGATAGGTGAGGAAAAAAAAATGATAGAGTGATTGATATATTCATTTTTTTATTATTTTTTTAGTGTTTAACTCAACCTTATAAAATATAAATTTATTAAATAAAAAATACTTAAGGGTTTTACACAATAGCCATCAGTATTTACCTTTATTGATCCGGGTAAGGACAAAATCCAGTAAACTGGAATAATCTGAGGAGATCTACAAAATAATATCAACTTCAAGAAATATTCCAAGTTCTGTTTGTCAGCATAATCCCTAAAACAATACTCCAAATTGAGCTTACTTGAGAGAGTCACAACTTATTTAATCAAAATAATAATAGAGCCAACACAAATAGAAATCCCTCAAAGAAATTCTGTTCCTATCGTACCAAATGGCCCAAAAAACCAATAGAAACATCCACCAACCAATGAGTTTTAATGTGAGGATTCACACATTTTCCAAATGTAGAGATTAAAAAGGAGTGAAGATTAGATTCACCAATTTGGCCCCGAAAGCTGCAGCCACCAAACCCGAACCTTCTTAGCAACGGAGCAGAGAAGAAAAAGATGCTCAAGCGACCCTTCATTCAGGCCACAAAGATCGGTGACAATAAGAAGCCATTAGGAAACCACGTCTTTTAATTTTTTTAATTTTTCAATTTTTTTAATTTCTCTTCCGTAGGAAACTGACCATGAATCAACCTCATTATCGGCTAGGAGGAATCTATAACACTTCCTAAACTTCTTAGTCCAAGAAATAATAGGAGAATGAGGTCGAAAAATTTCATAAGCATCTCTAGTAAAACACTGATCTGTTCTAGAACAAGACCAAACTAAGGAAGATGCTAATAGAAGAGGGTGGAAGAGAAAAAGAATTTATGACATTGCTCTTAATTGTTCATACACTAACTTAATATCAGTAGAAACGCAATGTAACCAAATTGATGTAGGCCGTTTATTAAACTCTAGGAAATAATTTTATTATTGCAAATAGAACCAAATTGATATAGTATGGCTATAGTAGACTACGTACGAAATAGGTCTAGCTAATTGCAAACTAAGAAATTTCTTCAACCAGGTAGTGCTAAATACTAAAGGAGATTATTGTTATTCGTTTCATAGGAAATAACAAAACCATATGAAGAGAACAAAACCAAAGTATCATATCCCAGTCATTGTGCAACTATAACCTATGTTTAGAGAGACATATAATCCTAAAGTCTATAATAAAGAGTGTTAAAAAAAGGGAGTAGTTTTCTCTGTTGTTAATTTTCTTTGAGACCAAGTGTATTATCAAAGAAAATTAAAAGACCAGGTCGATCGGCTTTACTATTACAAAAAGATTTCTGGATCAATATTTTATTGAGAGCAACCCAAATAACAGGAGGGGTTAAATCTACAAGGAAAAGAAAGAAACACAAAAGTAGTTTCAGTGACATTCATCAATAAAAAGAAAAGAAAAGATTAAAAGTTCACATATTAATACCCTCGTTAAAAGTCGTATCTGAGTATTTTTTTTTTCAAGTGAGGCTTAACTCACTTAATACAAATAAAGGTACCTACTATGTGCTATCCAATCTTAGGCTGACAATTTATGACATGACACGATAACACGACTCGAAATCCGTATGAAATTAACAGATTTAAGTTTAGCTTAATCGTGTTCGGGTTAGAGATATTGATCCGTTTAATTGACAGGTTGTGTTCGGGTTGAACCTGCCAACACGAAAATGACCTATTTAGTAAACGGGTTACATTGGTCGTGTTATGTCATCTCATTTATAAACGAGTCGTGTTCGTGTCAAAAATTGATAAAAGGATATTTACTTAAATTGGACATAAATTTTGGTCATATTTCTATAAGGCCCTTTATTAAACGAGTTATATTCGGGTCACAGGTTGCGGGTCACATGCATATTTTTATAAGGACTTTTATTAAACGGGTCATGTTCGGGTCACAGGTCGCGGGTCACGGGTCACGTATCACGAGTTAATATGATATGTTTAATAAACGGATTACACGGGTCGTGTCGTGTTAACCCGTTTATAAACAGGTCGTGTTCGTGTCATAATTTCTGACACATTTATTAAACTAGTCATATTCAGGTTGAGCATTTACCTATTATACATGTATTCTATACGACACAAACACGACCCGTGGACACAAATTGCCAGCCCTACCCAATCCCCACTCCACTCCATTAGGGATGATATATTTTTACGTCCACTCTCAATGTGATTCGAATCTAAGACCGATATCCTAGATAGTAGGTTCTAAGTCATATTTGAGTATTATATGCTTTGTTCTGTTTATTTTTAATAGTAAAGTATTGATAAGGATAAGATCGAGACACATCAAGATTGAGTACTTAAATATGATAATTTTAAAATTTATGGGCCAAAATAAGATTTAAGTATCATTTAGAGGCCAAAAATGAGATTATCAATTTTATTTTTTAGGCTAATTCCCCGTTTAAAACACAAGTTGAGCCACGAAGACTCATTTGTAGTCAGATTTTGCAAGTTTGGCGTACATGCTTCTAAAGCAATGCGTTGAATATACAAAAGCATTTGTGCATATAGCTTGAGACTTGCATAATGTACAGTCCAGATAATTTTGATAGAAAAAAGCCATAGAAAAGAAAACTAAGAGACCGATCACCACCATGTGCTTGCATTTAATGAATGATTAAGTATATTTCAACCCCTAAATGTAATTTAGGCCCACTTTTCTCATATATTGGCTTTTTCTTGGCTTGTGTGGATCATCTATCTGGTGAAATGTGTGAGCAACTCACTACCGCAATGGTTACGATTCTAAATTTTAATAAATAGTTTGGCTTTGGCTTTGCCCTTTTTCATTTACATGCTGAACATGGTTTGGCTTTGCCTTTGCCCTTTTTCATTTAGTTGCTTTCACCAGTCACCACAATCGCTTTTGTCTCTACGTTGTAATTACAAAAAAATAAATTATTCCTTTTAATGATATCAGCACGTACTAATAAAGAGTGAGTTATTTTTGTGACCCTGGAAGTTGGAATCACATTTTAGCAAGTAGTAATGTGATTAATAAAGAAATTAGAAATATAGGTCTAATACTAAAACACTTTTGTTAGTTCACACAAATTATAAAAATAACACAGAAATTTAACTGATTTTTATGATCTAAAACTTGTACTGATAGATCGATAGGGAACATTTGGAATGTCAGCTTCGAATTATATCACAATCCATTGTATTTAATTATCCACTCGTTTGACCGTTAATAAACTCTATCTTTTGTCTTCTTTTTTTTTTTTTTTGGATAGCACAAAATCTTATGCAAATTTACTCGAAACATCTTTTTTTGCTCAAGATTACTCGAAACATCTTAATCCTTGTTTTCGTCCTTATTGTGCTCCTGTACTTGTCCTATTATCAAGTGATCAATAGGTTTCTAGAATGTTATTGTTTGGTTTTCCCTTGTATTTTATTTATTTATTAATATTTGTTTTTCATTTTTTTTTGATAGATCTATGTGTTTGTCTTCATTTATTAGATTCTGTATTCAATTTATAGCCTGCCTTCAAATAACTTTATATTTTGTCATCAAATATGCAAATGCAATTTTCATTATTTGAATTTCGGGGAGGGCTACAGTAGGGGCGCCCCTACGTAGGGCCACCTCTTATACACCGTTGGATGGAAATCTGTGGGGAATAACGGGAATCTGTGAAGAATCTATTTATACACAGATTCTCATCCAACGGTGTATAGACAGGGCCCTACGTAGAGACGCCCCTACTGTAGACGCGCCCTTGAATTTCAGTTTCCAAGATTAATTAAGAAAGTTGATGGTTCTTGTATAACAGTTGTTAGTATTTGCCCTTTAATTAGTCACTTGTGCTTTGTACTTATAACTATGCTCTTTTGCCGGTTGGAACACTAAACTGATGAAGAAAGACACGTCAAAGGCATATTTCACTTATTTAAGTTAGTGGTGTTTCGAATCAACGAAGGTAAGATTTCAAATCCGACTCAATGGCAGGAAGAAGAATCATAGTTGGGGATCCAGATTACTTCATTTGTGGCCAAAACTCATGAATTATGGAGGAACTAGGAATTTATTATAGTTTATTAGGGCCTGTTTCGTATTGTTTTCTGCTTTTTGTTCTCAAAGTTGTGTTTTTAAATATGAGAACAAAAATATCTTTTATTGTTTTCAAAAAACACTAGGTGTTTGGCAAATATTTTCTAAAAATTAATTTTTGGGGGAAAAGATTCGATGAATATAAAAAAAATTCGTTGGGAAAAAATATATTTAGAGAGAGTGAGAAGAGAGAAATTCAAATGAGCGAATGAGGAGAGAGAAAATCATAAGAGAAAAGGTAATGAAAAATAATAATGAGAGAAAAAATGATGAGAAAGATATAAGAGAGGGAAACTAATGAAAACATACAAGAAAAATAAAGTGATCAAAATGCATAAAGAAAAAAAAATAACAATAGAAAAAGTCATATAAGACAAGATAACAATAGAGAATGAGGAGAAAAAATGTGATTTTAAAAAAAAAAAACAATAGACAATGATGAGAGGAAATAAGAAGAGAGAAAATGAGAAGAGAGAATGAGAAGAGAGAAAATGAGGAGAGAAAAAATGAGGAGAGAGAATAAGAAAATAGAAAGTGATAAAAGAGAAGGTGATGAGAGAGAAAATGATCAGAGAGAATGTGTATGTGAAAGTCATGTGAAAGAATAAATTTAAAAAAATATATTAAAAAAACATTTTAAAAACAATATTTTGTTATTCTCTGAATTTTTAGTTTTCTTTAACTATGTTTTTAAAAATTATTATCAGATAACAATGTCAAACATCCTTACTTATTTTCAGAAAATAATTTTTTATTTTTAAAAACAAAAAGTAGTTTTTTAATTATGATCTCAAACATCCCCTTAGTCTCCTAATTATAAGAGTTATGCTTTTTCTGTTTTGAGAGTTGGTCTCTTCCCTATATGAGAGTTAAAAATATACATTGATATGTGTTGAATTGGAGACTTATTAGTTGAATGTAAGACTTATTAGTCTTCTTCTTTGGAGAGGTGATGTAAATTAGATGCGGATCAACCATCAACAAGCATACACAATTATTGTGTAATACTCTCGTTCATCATGCCAAGGGTACTGAAGTCATGGCGAATCTTAAAAATAGTTAGAGGCTTACGCTTTTGGGTTGTGTATCTTCTATGAGTCAGGATATTGGCTTAAAAGCTTTGGTATATTGAGTTAGATATAATAATAATAATAATGGTACAAACTTGCTATATTAATAACTATTTTTGTCATTTGGCGTTTGATCAACTAGGCAGCTATTATTGGATGTATTAACTCATTGTTCCTAGTTCTTGGTGCTATGATGAACTGTGTATGTGTATCATGAACCTAACGAAGATACACATAGCTTAGCAAGATTTAGCTTAAAAGGAGTGGACATTAAGCTCGTTGTTTTAATCACAATATATATATATAACATAATTTGTTTTGCGTGCCTTATAAAAATCCTACGCAATTTAACCTTTTTTTGGTTTAATTTCCAAATCTATCTGAGCCTTTTGTAATTAATGACTGTGTCACCAGCTTTTTTGCGTTTTTCAAAGTTTGGATTAAAAGGTTACATGGAGATTAGTGTTCAAATCTAATAATGAGATTTGTCTTTGGCTAGCAGCCTAGCACCCACTTGTTTTTTTATATTTTTTACTTTTTTGGAGTTTGGGTAGCTCATTATTCGCTTCTCTCAAACTCCTGCATTATTAACTTAAAGGGTAATTCAATTATAAAGAGAACACCTTTCCAAAAAAAAAAAAAAAATCAATTATAAAGAGAACTGAGTCTAAAGAAAAAAAGGGTTATTCTAAATTTCATAAATCTTCTCTACCAAGAGTGCGTGCTTTTCATATCACAAAACAAAATAGTTTTGTCTTCTCAAACTTAGTTATTTGTTATGCCTATTGGATCAATATGCATGGGATTGGGCAAGATTAATATTTTGCACATTTATGCATTTATGAATCATCCATATCAATAATACATTAAATTACATTATGTTAAATATATTACATCATGTACGCATATATGAAACTTCCATATCCTCAGAAGCCACCATTTTTGTACAGAAGAATATACGTGACAGCTCTACCACTTTAACCCAATCACACGTAGAAAAAAGCAAATTTGTTACGCCATACAATCTAAAGAACTTCGGGACCATTTCCTTTTCTATGGTTTTCCATCATGGTTACAAAAAGACGAAAATGTTATTTTAATTAAATAAATAAATAAATTCTACTTGCCTACCCAAACGAAAGTGAATTTTATTTTTCATACTTTATATTTTATAACACATTTTACTATTAGTGATGCAATTAGTATAGGCTACTTAAAAACTGTCACGTAACAATTTGACTTAATTGGCCTCAGTTATGTAACACCGCCATATTCTTTAGTGCATTAATAGTGGCGTTATTCCTTTATTTATTTTTTTTGTGAAACATTAAAAACAAAAAAGAAAAATCTAATAGTCACTTTAATTAATGACAAAGGCATTACTGTGGTCCCTTTGTCCTTACAGTTTAGCTCAGCTGTGATACATACGGTGAAAGTGACAATAGTACTTTCAGTTTCAGAAATCTACACGGTAAATAGGGACTTGAGATTCCGATATAAGGGTACTTTGGGTAGTTCAATTGGGTTATAAAGAATATAGGAAATATTGTATTTTTTTCATGTAAATAATTTTTGGTTGGATGTATATGTAAAGTGATATAAAGATACACATGAAAGATTCACGGGATAAACAAGGAGTCTTTATAAGGGGACAGTGATTTTATTTGTCTTTGTCCTAATAAATCAACTTTACTTTTTGTTTTTATCAAGAAACCTAATATAAAGACAAAAAAACCAAATTTCAACTTTAAAATAAGGGGCTACAGTAAGGGTGTCCTTACGTAAGGTCTTCTCTTATACGCTGTTTGATGAGAATCTGTGATAAATCTGTTTATACACAGATTCCTATCAAATGGTGTATAGACAAGGCCCTACGTAGGAATACCCTACTGTAGACGCATCCTTAAAATAAAAACACACAAACTTAATTTTCATCACATTAATAATTAGATACGGATTTCCCTTTCTTGTTCATGTTGTGTTATTTTCTCTAATGAAGAATGTTGGTGTTAGATACAAATATTGTATCTCCAATATCCATTGAGGTATAAAATTCACGTGCATTCCATTCCAATGAACAACTGAGATAACAAAAAATGTTGTGTTATTTTCTCTATTCAATAATGTCAACATTAGAAACAAGTAATGTATCTTTAGTATCCATTAAGGTAAGTCTCACAATAAAATTCACTTGAGCTTTACTCCAATAAGCAATTGAAATAATCGAGTTCTTAGTATATATTTAGTTTAAAAGATGTCTGTAGCAGTTACAAATTCCAATCAGCCTGCATTGAGTAAACTAGTAACTTGATTGTTTGTACAACTGGAATATGAAAAAGTCCCTTTTTAGTGGTTGAACATTAAAAGAAAGGGAAAGACAAAATTAAGAAGAAAAGAACAAAAGGAAATTGCTCTTAATTTAACTTTTTGAAAAGAAAGAAAGAATAAAGAATATGCACTAAAAGTACCTCTAGAGGACAAATACAATGGAGTTAATTAATATGTGATTGGAGTAATTGCATGGCACAGTGCTTTTGAGCTATAATTATCTTCAGCTGAAAATTAGATTTTTGGTTGTACATACCACAGAAGGAAAATCTCTGAGACCCAATACCAGGTAAAAGAAAATCTGCAAGTTCAGAAAGCTTTTAAATTCAAATGAGATAAAGTAATAATATAATGGCTAACATTATTGAGGGTCAAATTCCATCAATACCAATATTTTCATACTTGATTGTCTCTTTCTGGTCCCTTAACTGTGTTGCCTCCTCAGTTAGCTATATATCATATAAAAATCATTCATTGGTTGGTGCAAGTGAATAAGGTTTTTCCTTGTTGGTTATTGTCATCTTACTAAGAGCCCAAAAGATTCTCCATTTCTTGAATTTTTTCCATATTAAAAATAGTGTTGGTTTTATCCTCTAAATTAGAACATGGGTACCTTCCACCTGTCTCTCTTCCTCCTCCATGGACAACCATTCTAGAGAAATTTCCAAAATGGTTCATAGATGCGGGTTGGGTGGCTTTCTGAGAGGACTCCACAGAAACATTATGGTGCACACTTCAGAATTTTATGTTTTTTCCAAGACATTTTCATGAAAGCTCTTGGCTTTCATTTCATTTGGTTTCTTCTCAAGTATGCTCATTAGTTTCTTTTGTTTTCGAGTGTTGGAAATGGGAGTGCTTCAGGGAAATAGAGCTTTGTTACCAAAATAGAAAGTCCTTTAAGCTTGGTTAAAGTTTATATGCTCTACTTTTCTTAGCTTTCATGATGGTGACAATATGAGAACTGGCAATGTTAAGATTTGAGGCTTTGAAGGCTTTGTTAGTAGTAGGAAGCTAAGAAAAGGGTACTCAAGGAAATTGAAATATGCCAACAGTTTGGTTCTCTCTGAAGAAATCTCTACACTGCAAATCAGAGCCATCAGAAGTTCATGACCCAAAATCCAGGAAACATTTGAGCACAATCTTGACTAGAAAAGCTGGAAGGTCAGGTTGTTCAAGGTCTATAGCAAATCTCAAAGATGTCATCCATGGAAGTAAGAGGCACTTGGACAAGCCCCCAAGTTGCAGTCCTAGATCCATAGGGAGCAGTGAGTTCCTAAACCCAATAACCCATGAAGTTATTTTGAGTAACTCAAGGTGTGAGCTCAAAATTTCTGGCTTTAATGGCTTCCAAGAAGGGGTTGGGAGTGGCAATAGTGGTAATGGCAGTGGAGGTAGTAGTGGAAGTGGTGGTGGGTCAACCTTCGTGGGAACTTTGAGGCCAGGCACACCTGGGCCTGGAGGGCACTCTACAATGCACTACTTCAACCCTTCCTTTAGGACCTCCTCAACTCCTCCAAGAAAGTCTCCTTTTCTTGTATCTGATAATACAGAAGGGTCTGGTTTTGGAGGGTCTGCTATCTTTGGTGGTGGTAATGGAGTTCGACCAAGCAATAGGATCTCTCTTGATGCAGATTCTAATGGTTCTTCAACAGTTACTTGCCACAAATGTGGAGAACAATTTACCAAGTGGGAAGCAGCTGAATCTCACCATCTCTCCAAACATGCTGGTAATGAACCTAGTTTAAGCTTATTTCTCAATTCATAATTTGGTTACTACTATAGAGTTTGTTCCAAATCTCTATTGCGTTTTTGTTTGTCTTTTGGCTAATGCAACAATTTGGTTTTCTTTTCTTACCCTCAAAAAAGTTCCAAATTGCCTTAAATTTATGACCACAAATTTTCTTTGCGAAAACATTGCGAGTGAAAAGTAGTAGTGTTACCCTTATCTACAACTTTGGAACTTTTAGCTAGGAGTATAAGATCACTGTTCTTTTTGGGACACTGCAGAATCTTTTCGACTTTTACAACTGAACTGATAGTCCTTGTCCATTTCCTCTGATT
The DNA here is from genome assembly GCA_002914845.1 of Trema orientale. Classification (NCBI taxonomy): domain Eukaryota; kingdom Viridiplantae; phylum Streptophyta; class Magnoliopsida; order Rosales; family Cannabaceae; genus Trema; species Trema orientale. Next base: position 201,266 of record JXTC01000414.1, read on the forward strand.
TGGAACTATACATTCTAGATTCAAAGCAATGAACCCTTTTGAAATGTGTTATACTTTCACTGATCTACTTCCAACAAAAGATACCCATCAATAAAATTAGAAGGCAGTCACAAGATTAATAGTCAATTATTATTAGTTAATGCACCAAATGCTAAGTTTGGAGTAGTTTTTTAATCAGCAGCTCACTAAAGACTTCTTCTTTGTTTCATCTTTGGCAGTGACTGAACTTGTGGAAGGTGACTCATCTAGAAAAATTGTGGAAATAATATGCCGGACAAGTTGGTTGAAATCCGAGAACCACTGTGGTAGAATAGAGAGAGTTCTGAAAGTTCACAACATGCAAAGAACTCTTGCTCGATTCGAAGAATACAGAGAGATGGTGAAAATCAAAGCCAGCAAGCTCCCCAAGAAACATCCTAGGTGCATTGCTGATGGGAATGAGCTTTTGAGGTTTTACGGCACTACTTTAGCATGCTGTCTTGGTCTAAGTGGTTCATCTAGTCTCTGTGTATCAGAAAAATGCAGTGTTTGTAGGATTATAAGAAATGGGTTCTCAGCGAAAAAGGAGCTCAAGGAAGGGGTAGGAGTTTTTACAACTTCAACAAGTGGAAGAGCTTTTGAATCTATTGAGATAATTGAAGAAGACCCTTCTCTAAGAAAAGCTTTAATAGTTTGTAGAGTGATTGCTGGGAGGGTCCATAGGCCTTTGGAGAACATACAAGAGATTACTGGCCAAACTGGTTTTGACTCATTGGCTGGAAAAGTTGGTCTTTACTCAAATATTGAAGAGCTTTATCTGCTTAATCCTAGAGCTCTTCTTCCTTGCTTTGTGGTAATCTGCAAACCTTGAAAAAAGGTGGGAAAATTAGGAAAAAAAACTGCACATGTTAGTGTTTTGAAGTCATGTGAATCCTTTCTTTGTTTCTAAATTTTTTAGAGAGTTTATTTTCTCTCTTGTTTTTGGAATGATTTTTCTTTCAACCCTCTTTTGTCGCTTGCCATCACATTAGAACAAGCTCATTCTCAGTATCCAATTGTATTAGTTATTTTCTTAAACTCTCATCTGTCATGCCTGCCTATGCTGTTAATGAAAAAAAAAAAAAAAAAATCTTATAGCAATATGTAATTCTAGAACATTGACTTCAAATATTATTGATTGATTTGTTAAAATCATCATATTATATAGGAACTCTGTGAATAGGAGTAATTTAAACAAGGAAAGACTATGAAGTCATTCAAACTTTGCATTAGTTCTAATAAAAAGGTTAATCACATGATTACAAATCTGTTTTGAACTTATTCATGGACTTCATTGGTTCTTGGAGTGGTCATTATTGCCATGTCGGTGTGCTATAGTTTGAATCTTCCAAACATTAAAAAGTTGCTACCTTGAATTCTATGCAATAACATCAAAATAACTGATTTTTTTTTTTTCAAATATTTTAAAGAACATTTAGTTGTGTACAACAGTATAAGAATTGTCAAAATAGTTAAATAACAACCGAAGATTCCACCAATGTCTTAAATAACGAAGTTTATGGATCTTAATAGATGAAGGGTTTTTTTAAAAATTTTTGAATTCAATAGATGAAGGGTTTTAAAAGGCCAAGTACACTGATCAATTAGCACGTCTTAGCATGTCCATATACACACACGAACACGTATTATATTATATATATATATGTATATGTATATGTATATATTTTTTCTTAAACATGCATACTTACAAACAAAAATAGGGAATCTAATACAAAGGATATTATTCACAGTGGAGAAATGGCATGTGGTCCATGTTAGGAGGGTATGTTTCAAATGTAGGCCAGTCCAAAACAGAGGACAAACAACAAGCAGGCTTGTATGCCATATGTTCTCTGTCCAGAATTTAATGTTTTATTTTAACTTTTCTTCTGTTTCTTTTCCCTGTTTGATTTCTATCTATGCTGTAAATACTTTGTTACTCTCTTCTTTTTTTGATTCTCAGATTTGCTCTCTTTTTCTGGAGCTTATAGTTTTAGACTCCCTTGGTGTACAACTCTAGATGCAGCTAACATTTAAGATAAGGTCAGATTTTCTCTCTCTCCTATTTCAGAACTTGTATCTTTTGTTGGTGGCTTTAGGACATTCCTTGCTCATTTACTTGGTTTTGGCTTTAGTTTTTAAATTTGAATAAATATATTTTTTATTTTCTCTGTCTTTCCCTAATGTTTCATTTTCTTTACTTCAACATCTGTACAGCTTTTAAAGCTCTGTGTCACATGCAGCTCATAAATGCATATAATAACTCTTGCTCATACTCATAGCATATCAGCTAACCGAACCCAACTTGGGATTTGAAGAAAATTGAAGTGTATTCAATATCGAGTCTTAAATGTTTGGAAGGAGGTAGCGTGGGGAGCTGTAGCAGATGAACTTAAATGAAAAGTCTTTACTCCTTGACATCGACTCTTCATCTGGTGAGCTGCCATGCCATGCCATGACATTTGGTAAGACTATCATTTCAATCTTCTGCTGACCAAAAAGTCCGTGTCCCAACCGCATCCTGTCTCAATTTTGAGTTAGCAACTTTTTCTGTTATATTTTTAGTAATGCTATACATCTTGAAAAATTTTGTGAAAAATATAAACTGAACTGAGACATCATATAATTAGTTAGATTGACAAATTTTGTGAAAAATATAAACTGATTGAGACATCATATAATTAGTTAGACAAATTTTGTGGAAAACAAAAACTAACTGAGACATCATATAATAATAATTGGTTAGAATTCTTAATGCATGTGAGATCGTATAATTAGAGTGCTAAATATTTTAATGTATGTTTTTTTAACCCTAGTCATTAATTGCTACGTAAAAGACCCCGTTCGTATGCTAATAGAGTGTGAGACTCATCTTTAAGTCTATATGTAGGTCCTATATTTTTATTTAAGTGTAATACTCTTAGAGACTTTTACCATTTTTCTTTAAAAAAACAGCAGCCAATGTTTTTTTAAATTTTTTTTGGGTTGATGGCAGAGTAAATGAAGCAAATAAAAGCAAAATGAAACTTTGAAACCCCAGTTACAAGCCCTGGAAACATGACCCTCTAGAGAGTCAATTTTAGTGTTCTATTGACTATTTTTACTTCCATTTTCCTCACCAAAATGATACCCAGCTTTTGTATGTTTCTTTTTTTTTTAATGTATATAATCTATTCTGCTTCCTATGAACAAAACATGTTCTTACATTTTTGTGTAACTCAAACTATTAGGATAGTATTTATGTTTCTCCGGCATGTTCCTATCAACAAGAACATTTAATCAAAGAGGCTTCAGCTTCAAACTGAAGCATTCTCTAGCTGGCTACAAAAACCCTGCAATTAGCCCACAAATCAAGTTTTGGCCTTCCCAAGTGACTATAATAGATATTTTACTCGTTAGTTGGGAAGTCAATTTCTACATTAAAAACAAAATTGCCCACATTTGGATCATATCCAAGATGCAAGTGTTTTGATTGATATTCCCAAATCATTGTCTTGCTGGATCTTGTTCTTGCTAGGCCAAAGGAGTAGTCATATTATATATTATCTATTTATAACTTTTTGGACCCCCCCCCCAATATCAAAATTAGACTTGGAAGTTATTGCGGGTGTCCCCTTTTAGATGCTTTAGCCTCAGTTCATAGCCACCTGTGGTATGTCAACTAGTGCAGAAATCACCTAAGACTCATAGAAGTAACAAATTGATGGCTTGAAAAAGACAATCCTGTTCTTGAGTTCACTTATTCGAACCTGTCAGAATGTAAAGCTTTCAATTTAGTTTTCACCGCAAAAATCACCCCGTAAATCTGTTGACAATTGACATTAAAGCTTCAGGCCCACTTCTGATGATAGTTGATAATGGATATGTTATGGACTATTTTGGTCATTAATTTGAATTTTATTTACAGTTACTTGTACTACAAGTCATGATCAACAAATTTGTTAAGTTCTCTAGACATTATTAACCTAAAGTGGATGTAGAAAGCCATAATTTAGACACTCAGTGACAGTCTGATGAATGATATCTTCAATACCATGCTTGTACTTAAAACCCAAATCTCTTAGCTTCTTTGAAGAAATCTCAGAAGGGGCTTGATCAAGATCTTCTTTCACAATTCTGCATTAGTTAAAATAACAAACTCATTAATAAAATTATCATATGTATGATTTATTTTGAAAGTTGAGAAAAGAAAGAGACCAAAAGAACTACCCCTGCAAATTTGAGCGAGGATACTCCTGAGCCAGATGATTCAATAGCTTAGTCAATGGACAACTTTGGGCACAGCAGATATACCTACCATCTGCTTTAGCATGCTCCATTAAGAATAGGTGGGCTCTACAAATATCTTCAATGTGAACTAGGGCAATTGAACCCATCCTTGCATTTACAGCAGATAATATACTAAAGAACTCAGGGTCACCTAGGAAAATTATCACTAGTCAGACTTCTTTAGTGAGACTCTTACATAATAACCCTCTAGAAACATGTTCTCTGTAATAAATAGTTCTCATTTGGTCATGCACATAATAGTAACCAAAAAGCTGCCAAACTAGCTAGCTACTCCACCAAGTAGTACATAAAGAATAACACATTAACACATTAGTAAAACTTGAACCTTTGGATAACTTATTGTCTTGTAGTTGTATAAAATTACCTGTTATTGGTGACAGGAGAACTTGAATGCTTGAAGGAACATTAGAAGTGAGGAATGGGCCAGCAACAGTAGCTGTTATTACTGAGACAAGATCAATACCATTCTCAATGGCAAATCTAAATGCTGCTTCCTCTGTAAGAAGCTTTGTAAGTGCATAAACCTGTGATAAAGAAAAGATTTCTTCAGTGATATTAATGAACAATTTTTTGTACAATATGAAAATGAAGAAAGAAAGAAGAATTAGTACCCATCCACTTGCTTTTGTATTCCAAACATGGTCAACAGGATTTTGACAAGATTCATCTACAACTGGTCTCCATTCTCCATTGCTGTCTTTGGCTGTGATAGTACTGATGGAAGATGTGAAAACAACCCTTTTCACTGATTTTGATTTCAAGCAGGCTCTGAGAAGATTCAGCGTTCCGTTGATCATTGGGTCAATGATATTTGACTGTACATAACTCTCTTATGAGTTCAAGAAAAGAGAATCCGTGTTAGATTATAAAATAGTCAACAGTTTGCAAGAGGGTCTTAACAAGCCTATGTTTATATGAGTTTAGTAATTGGTTTCGGTAGGCGTTACCAATGTTTAGTTCTGCATCATTAACACTAAATTCCATTGAAGCTGCAACGTGAAATACGCCATCACAGCCTTGCACAGCCTCATCGAAGCTCCCTTCTTCATGCAAATCAGCTCGGAACAATCTCAAACGGTCACTTCCGGTCCACATTGATAATAGGTGCAAGCACTTGGCTGAGATATTTTAGGAGACAATTTAGCCAACCCTTAACAAAGAGATCAAGATATTAAAGAAAAAAAAATGCTTATGAATTTGAACTTTTGGACTAAATTAATAATAACATTAGTAGGTTAGAAAAGTAGCATGATGTGGGTGTTATTTTTACGCGTGTTTTACACTGTTAGTATTTTGAATTGAATTGATCTACTACAGATATTCCAAGTCCCTAAGCAACGAGTCCTCTCCTTTATTTACAATCAATAATGTTGTTCACAGGTAATAAAATTATAGCTGCCTAAACAGACCTTGAGCTACTAGAACCAAACAATTGACACATTTAAGCTAGCATGTTAGGATATAAGCAAGTCTAATTAAAATAGATTATAAATTCGCATTGAAATTGACTATAAACAGTTATTAAACTATGAATCCCTGTACTGGAGCCACAATTATTGGGCTCTACAGCAGCCTTTCAGTAACTATAAAGTCAGTCCAAATTTGCTAACCGGTTCCTGAGTCTCGGAATATAGTTGTTGAAGATTCTTTCCTTCATTTTTTTTTTTTGCTTGAATTCTTTCCTTCATTTAAATGCTCCTAGTTTTTCACATAAAGAACATGTCAAGGACTAAAATTGATCAAAACCCTTTTCTTAATTTGATAGGAGACCTATTATTATATTAGGGTACTTAAGAAAAATTGATGAGATTAGAGCCTTTAGATAACTCTTTTGTGCATTAAGTCAAATGCCTAGGGTCTTGACCCTGGGACCAGCACCATGTTTCCCTTAGTGGGACACAAACTGGATGCCCATTTCAATTTAGCAAAAGCATATATGTGTTTCAACTAAGAGTATGTCCATTGTTCACATCAATATACAGTGTGTATTGCTTTCTCTGTGATGTGTACCTGCAATTGGACATTTGTATCATATATATTTGTTTAGGTTTAGATTCCAGGTTTAGACATTTTCTAATGAGCTATTAGCCAAGCTATGATGTTAGGCAATAGTGTGACGGACTGTCTCCTTTCAAAAATTGTGATGGATTGATTTTTTATTTTATTTTATTTTTTTTGAAGGAAAAAATTTTAGTTGATTAAAAACATTGCTACATTGACCAAATACTGATTAATCATTTATTTAATCTAAATTTAGGTAAAGCAGATTATTGGTATTACACTGAACTCAAAACTAGAATAAGATGGTTACATCCTACCGTCTCCAACAAAAACGACGAAACTTGCATCGTTGAAACAAGAATATTAGGATTAAGTTAATCCTCATACTTGTAGGCTATGAAACATCATGGTGGTCTAAGTTAATATGCAAAATAATTACCTCATCACCACCCTTCAAACCATATCTATAATTGACCAAAAACACACCCTTATGAACAAGTAGTTCTCTAGCTTCGTGTTCCTTTAACCTCAAAAACTTGCATACTAATGCAAACACTAACACAAAAGGCAATGATTTTCAAACCTCTTTATCTAGTTTTAAGTACTATAAGCCATAAAAATGAAAAGACAAAACAAACAAACAAAAGAAAAGTTGATTTTAAGAAAAAAAAAAAAAAGAAAAAGAAAGAAAGTAGAGAGAAAGAAGTTCAAACCAGGATCACGGACTGTGGCATGAACTCTGAAGCCTCTCTGAAGGAGAATCTTCACCAACCAAGAACCAACATAACCGGTCGCACCGGTAACACAGTAAGTCGCCCGAGCTCCTCTTCTTTTAGGCTGCACCACCTTTCTGCTGTTTGAACCCTCCATTCCTTCACTTTGAAGCTAGATCTCTCTGTACTTTTGATCTGGTCTACTCAAAGGGAAAGAATATTATGACATAGAGGAACCGTGTTGCTGGTTCTTTTTTTTTTTTTTTTTTTTTTAATAAATAAATAAATATATATATATTGTAGCACCACTTTGTATGGTATTTTATATTCTCAGCAGAGAGTTTTTACGGTGTAACATCTGAGAAACAACCAGACAAAGGATGTGCTACATGTTGTGTAATGTTAATTTTATATAAACGTGGCCTTTGTGATGTTGACGTTACCAATGTGCTGACAATGGAGACAATATTATTTATTTGGTTTTTCAGCTGCAAATGGAGAAATGATCGCTTGTCTGCACATGCATGCATCATTTGAATGGTGCACCTATGGCGCAGATGAAGGATCAGAAATATTTTAACATTTCTTCACACCATCTCGTATGCATTACTCTAAAAAATTTGTCAACATGTTATGTAAAATTTAGCATATACTTTTGAAATTTACTCCGATATATATGCTAAAAAAAATATTATTTTTTTATTTTAAATATTAACTTCATGTATAAATTAAGTTTTTTTTTACTATATTCTCTTATTATTTTATTATTTAATTACTAATCATAAAAATTAACTTTATTTATCAATTTAAAAGTACTCATATTCTATATAAATGAACAAATTAGTTAATGCAAAAAAAATTGTAAACTAAAAAAATATTCTCTCATTAATTATAATTGATTGTAATTTAGTAAGGATAAATTTGTAAATAAAAGTTAATGAAAATAAATAATTACATACACTAAATTTTGATAATATTATGAAACATAGGAATATTTTATATATAAAATAGGGGTGAGTCCATTGCTACTCACATGTCTACTTTTATCACACCTCTTTTTATTAATTTTTTTATTTATTAAAAGAAGCCTAGTAAAATTACTTTTTAGTGCATTCCTTTTTATAAAGCTATTTACACACATCTCTGTGAATAATTTCTTTTTCTTTTCTTTTTTTCTGATCTCTTCAAACATCTTTTTTAAATTCAATTGATTTTTACATACATCTGGGAACATCTCAATTGATTCTTTTTTAAATTCAATTGGCTCTTTCTTTAGATTCATATATTTCCATCTCCTATTTTAAAATTAATAAGCTACTACTTGCAAAAGTCTGGTATGTCATAGCAAGCTTTTGTCTGAGAGTGAATTTTCTCTGTTCACGTTTATATGCATGCACCGCTTCAACTTTTAATTTCTTCTACTAATCTTTTTTCGGTGATATTCCTCATTCGTATCGATTTTATAATGCTGGGTCTTTGATGCTCCAATTCAAACCAGTAATTCCAAATCTATTGGCTGTTTACTTGTATTTTGTAGAATAACTATATAATTCTTAAGCAATTTTAGATCTTCGACCAATATTTTTGATTATTAATATATTAAAGAAAATTGAAACAAAATTCTAAGTTAGAGAGGGTGAGAAACACCAAAAAGAAAGAAAAGAATAAAGAAGAAGGGTCGGAATGGGCAAGAGAAATTAGGGACAAAAAGAAAGGGGTTGAAAGAGAAAAGATAATTAAGTTAAAGGATAATTTAGGAATATTTAGTATTATTATAAATGAAAATTAAAATTTCAAATTTAAAGTGTGGGAAGAGTAGACAGAGGGGTGACAATAGAGCCACCCATAAAATAGTGGTAATGTTATAAATAATGATACATGCTAAAAAATAGCATATGCTATACTTTGTGTTATATTTGGCATAACAAATAACACATATCAAAAATTATGCTAAATATAGTACACCATTAGAGATGCTCTACGAGGATAACCATTTTTTCCAATAATACCCCATATATTTATGGGGGCAAGATTTTCTCTACTGGAGTTTGAATGGTTACTAATCAGGGTGGTCAGATTTAACAAATTTTATATTAGGCACTTTTCATACGACAACTTCACAGCACTGAAAATAACTTTGATAGTAAGAGTTTTTTTATTTACAATCCCTTTTCAATATTGAAATTTGTTTATTTTTTTATAAAGAATATATGCTTGGTTGGAAGAGCAGACAATAATATAAAAACAGTATCAAAGAGTGGAAAGAGTAGGGATCAATCACTTTCAAAAGAGTTTTACCAAACCCAAAACATGTTTAAAAAATGAAAGGATCACTTTCACTATAGGTTTATTTAAAAGGATAAATGAGACTAAGTATTTGCTATTATCTCTAAACCCTGGATTTCGCTTCTAGATCACGACTTTTTTGATACTGTCTATTAAAAAAGTACAGATGAAGAAAGCCAAAGAAGTTGTGTGCACAAGTATTCATTAGCATCATCAACTACAATTAAGAGAACCAAAGAAGTTCTATTTGAGCTCCCCATATTCTAGTTTGCAATACAATACAACCAATACACAATAAACAAAATTATACTCTATAGAAACAACGAGAAGAGAACAGAAATATGTCCAAAATTACAAAAAAAAAATGCTACATCAATGGTGAAAGAATCTTAATGCCTATGAAGCACCAGCACCACCAGCAGCAGCAGCTACTTCAGTTTTCTTCTTTGCTTCCTTAAGTTCCTTCCACCTTTCCTCACTATCAATTATTTCACCAGTTTTTACGAGATAACGAACTCGTTTCCCATTTTCAAGGGTTTTATGACCAACTCTGCTTGCTACTTCCTTTTCTTTAGAGTAGAGCATCACATTGGAGCTATGAATGGGTGCTTCAACCTAGAATTCCAAAATTGAAACTCATAATTTAAGGGCTACTCTAATTTCAAACAAACATATCAATGAATAAATCCAAGGTAGTTTCAACTACTGATTTGTTCTAAAACACAACGGAAAAATCCAAGATTTCAAAAACCTCATTCTCATTTCAGGTGGGAATTACCTTTTTCCCCAAAGGAGTGAAAAGAACTAACTACATATTGGTCTTCACGGTATAAAACACATTTAGCAGAAATCAATTTTTACTTTTATAAATGAAAATTTATAGTATTACTGTTCATTTATGCATGGCATGTGTAAAAGTAAGAAGAATTACTAGAATTAAATTGGTGATTTCAAGTTTTTGAGAAAGGAAAAGAACCTTAATAATTTGCCCAGGTTCACCCTCTTCTCTGCTCTTCACATGCTTCGTCTTCAAGTTTATCTCTGAGACTACCACTGTACTGTTATGCCTAAAGATCTTACTGATCTCCCCAATTTTGCCCTTCTCACGTCCTGATATTACTTTTACTGTATCGCCAACCTTAACGTGCATTTTATGTAGGACTGGAAGGCTGTTTGGCTTACAATCCTTCCGCTCCCATCGCTTAAGCTGTCAAACAACAAGAAAGGATTATTATGGGAAATTTTTGAACAGCCCCATAAGATACAAGATATTGCAACTTGAATTCCATGAAACGGATAGATTATTAATAAGCACTACCATATTGGTGGGTCATCCATTTTTATTTATTTAATTTTTTTTTAGCTTTCCATTTCCAAACATAAATCATTTTCTGATTCTATGTAACAGAAAACCTAAATGAGACTTTGAAACTAACCCTTGCAACAGTGAGACATGGCTTCTCAGTAGATTTAATCTGCAATAGAAACGAGCAGAATATGTCACAAAAGCTCCTGTGATCATTTTGAAATGCAAGCATTAATAATAATCTGTTTACTCTTAATGACAGGACAAAAGAAAATAAAAGAGCACAAACTAAAATAACATTATAGGCCCATGGAAGAAAACAATTCTCCTGACAAACTTACAAGCACAAAACATCTAAAAGTAACAATGGCAATATTCATTGGTTCTCATGAAATTAAGGTGCAATAAAGTCACTGAACCAAAGTTTTATCTTCACAATTCTCATTCCTTACTTTGATCTCCTGGAGGCATTATAACGCACAAAATCTGGAGAGACATAAAATCATATTAGTTGATTTACGCATATCGCTGTCACTGTCTGAGCTAACAACATAACCTTGTTCACAAGACAACCCAGCATTGAAACTAGTTCACTCTAGCTGAACACATTACACTAGTTATATCTATGCCAATGAAGCAGATTATGAATGTTGGTCCACTAATCTAGTTTTCACTTTAAACAAGATAAAGAAAACTAATCCTCGAATAACACTCACTCCATTGGAAACCTCAAGTAGTATGCCCAGAATACAGCGGCCGGTCCAAAATTTCAACACAGAAACCACATTCCCACACCCTTGAGCTGAAGTTTCACTTATTTCACTACACTTTAAATTGAAACTATTGTCTTATCTTCCTCTTCACTACAAAAATGGAAGACCCATTTGAAAATAACTATCCAGTGAACAAAACTCAAACCAAATGAGCAATTTCCAAAACCAATTCAATCAATTTCATCGTTTTGCCAATAGAGCCACTAATTCAATAACATGAAGTTGCATTATACCCATTTGGACAAAGAAGCGCAAGTCCAATTCGAGCATGACCCTTTACTAATAAGGAACCGAAATGTAATAAAACGAAACTGAAACTTCAAAAACCAACACGAAATGGAGAAAGAAGTACCAAAAAAAGTACAAGGAATTTGACCCAAGATTGGGGGAGAATGCGAGACTTACTGGCACAAAACAGAGAGTTGATGGAGAGAGACGCTGGCCCAAGAAGGAGTTGGAGGTCAGGGAGAGAGAGCTCATGGAGCCTTGCAGTGCAGCCATGGCTGCCATCGTTGAAAGCTTCGTTCTTTTGGATTCTGAGACTCAGGCGTCTGTTATCTCTTCCACTTCCCCCTGCTGATTGATATATGGATAATACAGTGCGGGAAGGAGTGAATAAAACGACGTAGTACCGAGCGACATATAATTGTATGTTGTTTAACGACGTGCAGAAACGACAAGCGATATGTCGTTAATTGGGTGACAAACGACATTAATTCTTATTTGTTACGACGGTAATATGATGCTTTAAGGTGTCATCGCTAGGACATAGACGACAAGTCGCCATATGTAATTTTCTTTTCTTTTTTCTTTTTTAAATAAGAATATGTGAGATATGTAATATTTTTAGTCCTCATTTGCATTATGTCGTGCGCTGAATTCAGCTAATCATACAATAATAAAAGTAATTAAAACTAACCACTTAAAAAAGGGTAATTAAAAATAAGTTAAATGTACAATGACAGAGAAAAAAAAATTCTAAGAATTAATGATATGATCATTTATTAACTTAACGAGTCCTATTAACTCGATAACCTCCCAACTTAGAATAGCTTACTCAAATTGCGAAGAACGTAAACTCTGTAAATTACCTCTCTTCTTGTCTACTTTCTATTCTTGACATCTCTAGAACATTTCTAATTGTTGTAGTGAAAAACCAAAACTAACAGAAAAAGGGGGAATTTTTCCTTCATTTGGATTCCTGAGTATGAAGTATCCAATTTACAAACCCTGTCATCTATCACTCTAGCAAACAGAAAGGTTGGGGGAAGAAAACTATGTTACAGAAGAAAGTTAACAAGAAAGCTTGTGATCTGAATCCTATGTCACTCGAGCTGAACTCCCTCTATGTCTTTTCGGACTGCACATGTATCAAAAAAAGGCAAAACCAAGGCCAAAACCGAGAAACAAATACAAATGAACAAATGAAAAAACCCCGAAAAGAAAAGAAAAGAAAATCCCCAGTTTCTAAACTTCATAGTCCATTGTGCTCTCCACAGACTCCTCTCTTCGGTGATCAGGGATTTGAGTGTTGGTTTCTGGTTGGTCCACGTCGATGGTAACTTCATCTGTCATGGCTGATAAGGACTTGTGGTGGTGCTTCTTGCTGTGCCTCGACTTGAGAATCCTTGTTAGGACTTGCACGATGTCCCTCATGGAAGGTCTTTTTTTGGGAACACGATTGACACATCTGTATCCAAGGGCCGCCACTTCGTTGAGCTCTTGTGCATCGAACTTCCCATCCAGACGGGAGTCCACAATTTCCTCCCATCCTACCTTTCCCTCTGTGTTCATTGCAGCCTAGATTTCAAGAGGAATGTTTTGTTAGATTCAGAAATCTTTAACGTACAGAAGATCAATTGAATATCCATAGACGCAACAGAATACTGCGTCACGTAATAGAGAGAAAGGTCAGAATCTTACGAGCTCAACATATTCCATAAGTCCCTGTTGAGGATTTCTGCCAGCTATAAGTTCGAAGAGTAGAACTCCAAAGCTGTAAACGTCACTTTTCTTGGTGAAAGCCCTTGTAGATACATACTCCGGATCAAGATAACCAAAAGTTCCCCTTACATTTGCTGCATGTCTATCCACCATCTCTTCTCTTGAAAGCCCAAAATCAGCAACCTGCTTAATGAAACATAATCAGCTAAGAGGTAGTGTATCCCCATCACTGGATATACGCTGTTAGACAAATGCAAGAACATTCTAATCCTTAATTTCATATCATAAAAAGGTAATTGATCAATGTAGTCGTTTTTTCAAAAATCAATCATGTAAACGGAATCCAGGAAGTAAAAACAATCAACAACGAACAAAATGAGCATACCCTGGCTCTCATAGATTGATCCAGCAGAATATTAGAAGATTTGATATCCCGGTGTATTACAGGAGGAACTGCCTGAATAATAAATAATATATAATTGACAAGTAAGCGCGACAAGCATAAAACAGACTTGCATAAGTGTGAAAACAAACGTGGCAATTCCTTGGCTGGTGCAGAAGAGATTTATTTACCCCATCATGAAGATACTCCAAACCCCTTGATACATCTAAAGCTATATTAACCCTCAAATCCCAGCTCAATGGCTCACGGTTTTCATCTGCATAAAGAAGAAACTGAATGGTTTTAGTTTCAACCTCATTGTTTGTTCTTACTGTTGCAGAAATTATACAGTTCACAAACTCAGTAAAATTCACCAAGAGCAAGTTGATTAGATGAATGAACTTCAACAATTGCTTTTCAAACAGGCAAGGTTGAGGTGTCAAAGCAGTATTTTTGGTGTGCTTTATAATGAAGACCTTTACTAGGAAAGCAAAAATAGCATAATCCTCGTGTACTATTTTTCAGCTAAAGACTGAAATCAACTAATCAAGTGGGCCAATTGATATAAATCAAAGAGAAGCACTCATTGAAGTTTTGACTCAAAGCAATAGCGCTCCAATGATCAAGTGAAGTAAGTGAACAAACAATATGGTAATGAAAATACAACACAAAGAAAAGTTAAGTTCCATATTGCTTTCTGCTATGTTAACACATTTTTGCATGCATATATATATATATATATACATATATACATATATATGTATGCACACATCATAAATACACACGTATATATATATATAGAGAGAGAGAGAGACAGAAACAGTTAATATCAAAGTTTTATTGTCATCTTACTGTACAAATGAGATGCTAAGCTGCCTTTGCTCATGTAGACATATATAAGCATATGCTGCCCTTTTTCTGCACAATATCCAATCAAATTCACAAGGTTTCTGTGATGCAACCTCCCCAGTAACATAACCTGAGATAGACGAAGGCATAGGGTTGAACCAAGTCAAACAATCTGCAGAACTAAAAATATTTCAGAATAAACTGGTTTTGTAAGACAAATAGGCAAACAAGAAACAATCCATTGGTAATGTTAAAGGCTGAGGCAAATATGAGCACATTCATTAAAGGACGTTCTCAAACTTCTATTAAACTGAAATCTAGACCAGTCATTGCTCGAAAATGAAAAAATAGCCAAAATATTTGAAATTAACCGTCACTACCTCAGTCTGAAACTCCTTCTCCCCTTGCTTAGAATCAGTTGCAAGCACTTTAACAGCAACAGTTTCTCCTGTTGACATCTGAGCCTTGTATACAGGACCAAACGCACCTTGTCCTATTAATGTTGTAAAATTATAGGTTGCTTTTTGCAAATCCCTACACCAGTGACATTAAAAAAACAAAGCATTAAATATGAACAAAGGCAAGAAACTCAGGAATGCAATTACAGTTGCCTTAGTGATAAAATATAACACGTCAAAGACATAACCACACATAATATGTCTAAGGAAAACATGGTGACTTTTTTGGTTAGAATACAAAGTCCAATTATGTGAAGACATCTCAATCAAAATCAACGAGTATGATGCATTAGTGGAAGAACAGATAGAAGAGGAAATTACTTGTAAGAATACTCCGGTATTCCTGATGCTGAAACCACATTACTCTTCCTAAACCCATCAAGCCAGAAGGATGCAGCATTCCGTCCAGATTTTACAGGCGATTCCGGACCAATTGTTGAGTCAGACAGTACGGAACAAGAATCAGCACCGTTGGCACGAATAGGAATAGTTGCTGCTCTCCTAGAACTGCTGTTCCCAATCTGGGAACGCTTCCTATGGTACCTCAAACAAAAGAAGCCAGAAATAGCCAAAACCACTCCAATCACCACGCCAATAGAAATCCCAATAATCAGCCCAGCCGGCTCGCCTTTCATCTCCTTTCTCAACACTATACCATTCCCTATTCAATTGTCCAAGCCATCAACAGAACTGCAAGATAACCCACCAATCTTTTAACAAGACTTGGTCAAATGCAAACATGACCATTGGTATTTTACGCTACCGTAATGTCTAATACAAATGAGGTCAAATTTTTGATAATTCCCTTGAAATTCACAACCATCAAAGAAGTCAACTCAATAGCACAAAGTTTTACAAATATACAAATCAAACAATCTAGAATTCAAGAACAAAAAGTCATCGAAATAAGCAAATTCAATAAAAGCACTCGTGTTTTCAACTTTTTGAAAACTGAAAAATCTACACAGTCTTTTGGTTTTAAAATAGCTTCACCAATCCATGAAAACTTACATATTGGTAATAATTAGAAGAAAACACAACAGTTATATCCATTGATCTGAAGTGCCTTCAAAAGAGTATATAGCCATACCCATCAGTTTTTTTCTTCTTTTTTCTTTGAATAAAAGCTTCATGAATGTTAGAATTAACAAAACTCAGCAGCCCTAAATTCAAACCCCGCTATTTCTCCGTTACAGTCAACTTCATTACATTACTTGATCTACTCCCCCAAATCAGGGTCTGTGTATTGAAAACCCCTCCCACCCCAAAAAAAAAAAAAAGTCTTACATAAACGAGACATGGTTACCAAATAACTTCTTTCAAATACATGAGATCAGATTCTAGAGGAAAAAACAGGTCAAAAACGAATCAACAAAAATGTTTGTTGCCGAGGGAAAAAAAAAAGCAGGAAAAACCCAAAACATATAAGCAAGCTAGGCGTTGAATACGTTACTAACTAAATAATTTTCTCGCGTTTTCTTTGCCTCCATTGAAAATTCTTCTTCACCCAACAAAACCCAGTTGAAAATTAAGCAAACCCAGCAGATCAAAATGGAAAACAAAGAAAAAAAAAATGGTGAGAAAAATATAAGATTATTATTACCTCCAAAAATCTGGAATTGTAAAGCAGCAAATGCTACATGTTCTCAAGAAAAAAGAACCAAGTGAAGGTTTTGAGAGGAAGCAAGAGAGTGAGATTCCATGGAAGAGAGTAAGAGAAAGGAATTTCAAGATTGAAGAAAACCAGTAACAGAGACGATCTCACTCAAAAAATTAAAAAAGAAAAAGAAAAAAACTTGCTTCAAAAACACAGAAAAAAAAATAAATAAAAGAGAGAAAAAAAGGAAATAAAGAAAAGAAAAATGAGATTGTGTTTTTTCTGTTCTTGAAATGAAACGAAACGAAAAACAGAATAGTGTTTTTAAATTGCGTGAGTCGCCGTTGGCACAATAATACGCGCCTCAGGGAATTTGTTCCCTGGTTTTGGTAAATTCTTTTTTCGCTTCCCAAAAATGGCCTTTTGCTTTTTGTCATTTGACTAATTTGCCCCTTATGCGTTGGAATTGGAATTTGGAGACGTCAAATTTAGCATTAAAGAAGAAGAAATTATTTGGCTAAACAACGTATTTAGCACCACCACACCCACTAGTCACTAGATAGTAGATGACAAAGACAAACTATAACATTATTTAAAGTAGCTATTTTTAGGGGGTAAAAAAATCAAAACACCAGAATTAGAGGCAATATAATTAATGAATATTACCAAAAAAAAAAACAATAATACTACTATCTAAGTGTCAACCATAAAATTGCATCAACACAATTCACCAAATGCCAAATACAACGAAAGAGAGGATTTTATTGTTGATCTTACTTATGAAGAAAGTCAATTGCCGCTAATTTTAACTAGTTGAATCAATGTGTAAGATTATGACAATGCCAACATGGAGTTGCACTTTTTTTTTTAATGAGTAAACAAGCTTCAATGAAAGGGTAGAACCGGAATGAATTGACGACTTAAACTTAAGACATAAAAGACATTAGCACTTACTATCTTAATTGGTTTTTATAGTAGTAAATGACTCTCATTAACACGTATGGTTAATTCAACAGTTATATCTGGAAAGAAATACTATGAGAAATTAAATATTCAAATTTTCAGCTGAAGATTTTGGAAGAAAAATCCATAATTTATGGTATTTAATTTAGTTATTAGTAATTTTGGTTATTTAGGGGGGNGGGAACCATTTATAGTTATCCAATTTAATTTAGGGAAAAATCAAAATTGACGTTGATTTTTCTTAATGTTTCTCGCAGTATCACTTGAGCTAAATATTATTGTTTATAATTGTTTTAAAATATGAATTTGGAATTAAAAAAGATATTATTGGGGTTGAGGTATGGTGCATTTTGGTGCCCAATCTGACTTGGGTACGTGGTCGGTGTAGTGTGTGGTTGAGATACTATTTTCAGGATGATGCTTTTGGGTGTGTTGTGTGACCCCAATTTAGCTTGCTTCTCCAACAAGAGATATATATATATATATGTGTTATATATAATATGCAATATTCAATTTGTGGTGCAAGACGAAATGATTTGGTCCACAGGAACTCTTTCGACTTGTACGTCTTAACTTGGCTGCTTAATTTAGCTAAGGTGGATATATATGAGAATCATGAGACTATGATAAGCATTTGTTAGTTGATAGATATAGAAAATACTTATGTTTGCATTATTAATCAGTTAGTATTTTATCCATGTACTTGAAAATTAGTCCAAAGTGACTTGCAGCTTCCACATTATTTTATGTCATTTTTTTAAAAGCAAAAGTTGGTATGGTATCAATTTATAGTTTGCATTATTATTCACATACGGAATAAACAATGGGACCGGTTTTGAGAATGGTCTCGAAAGAAACCACTGGAATTTGATATATGGATGGCTTAAAAGGTGATTTAGTACAAATTAACAAATTTTCATTAATACTAAAAATCCTTGTTCTTATTTCTAAACAATTTGATGAAATTATATATAGAGATACTTAATTTAGAGCTACGTACGTACATATATATTTTCTTCTTTTTCCCTTGGACTTATTTGAGGTCCTAATTTCCAATTTTAAAATGAGATTTTATATCCGACTAAAATTTATGTAAATAAAAAATACCAAGGGTCAAATCTTGTTGTGTGCCGAAAGAAGCTACTTTCAACCATGGATGGAGTACTTGGAGTAGGATTTGGATATGTACGCTAAATACTACTATCATAACAAAAAGTCGTAACAACACATAATTCTCTATTGATTGATATTTTAAGATTTTAAGCAGATGAAGTGGTTGTTGATTTTGGGAGTTAATGGCAATGAAATTTTTGACATAGGTAGTGAGCAACTGTCAACTAAACTCACCTAATCTGATATTGAGAGAAAAATTATATTAAATGTTAATGGAATACAATAAAATAAAGAATCAGAAAAACATTGGAGATTTAAGGTGACGATTAATGAAATGCCCACATCTGACCATGATGAAAAGGACTCTTTTCCTTATCACTCATACTCCAAATTTTGACATTTTGATATACAAATGCACCAAGATGCTTAAAAATTCCATATCCTCATTTCTACTAGTTTGACTTATTACTTATGACTGTATTTTTTTAATATGTAACTTTCGTGTTAATTACGATGGTAAACAGTTGTCATATCCTTGGTTTATATTGGGATACAATATTCCTATGAAATACAGACATCTTTGGACATGGCATGGGACGTTTGTTAGTTGAATTAATACTAGCTAGGATATTCACTCTACAAGTAGCATTAGTATTTAGATCTGTCCAAGAAATTAAATAGGGCCAATACTACGTACAGGTAATACTATAAGGACAATAGGGCCAATATTTATCATAAAGGTGGGTCTTGGTGGGGATCACGACAGATTGCATGATTTTACAAATATTAAGGAAATACAAATAGATGAGGGGGAAAAAAAAAAAAACCATCTCTCAAAGGTGTTGGAGGGTAAATCAGACATTTCGAGGTCTCTAGGGAATCTAAAATGAGGTATTTGAGAGGTTAATTCAGTAATTTGGGGGGAGAGAGAGAGAGAGAGTGGCAGAAAGTAGAATGTTTTTGACGAGAATATCAAAAGAAAAGAATGCTTCAAAAATGGCAGGAATGACAAAAGTTTCATTTATTATTTATTTCTAGAATTTCTCACATTTTGGGATTGCTGAAACTTAAGCCTGACACAATAGAACATGTAATACAAGACAAAACTAGACAATAAATAAAACTTAAACAAAAGTTAATAAAGAACTTCAAATTGCCGAACCCAAGGGGCCAATAATACAATGTTTTTGATAATAATATTGTTGTTGAAATTAGCAAGCTGTGATTACCTTTTATATTTTACCTTTAACATCTCTCTAAGATGAAAAAGTTATTTCACTAATTAGTGCTAAAACGGTAAAGTGAGCCCCAACCCAACAAAAGCTCAAATCTAAAGAAGGCCTTTAGTTGTTTAGAAAACGGTAGTGTTTGTCGTCCCACAAGTCCACAAATGTGAAAAAAAAAGTTTCCACGAGGAAAATAAAACGTTTCATTTACAATTCATATTCTTCGTTAAAAGACTAGAAAATTTTATTTCCTTCGCATTCAATTGCGATATTATTTGACTTCTATACAAACTAAGATCATCCTTCATTTTGAGGCCCTCTAATTTATTTTTTTATTTTTGAAAGCAATGTATAGAGGAAACTACAAACAATGCAATAAGTATTCTCAGTCTTTTTTTTTGTCAATAAACATTTGTTAATCCCGGTTAATTAGGTGACATCGGTTTCCTTAATTTGATTTTGATATTCTTGACTGTATATTTCCAAACCATTTCTTCCAAAATTGCCGAAATCCCACTAAGCCTAAATGCATTAACAAGTTTCCATTAATTTTTTTTATTCACTTTGCCACAAGTTGTATTTTTTGAAAGCAAAAAAACAGAAGCACGAAGCTGCACTTCCTAGACAGAAAAATAGTATTTTTTTTTTTCGGCAACAATGTTTGACCAACTGCTCAAAAAGCAACATTTTTTTATTAAAGCTAGGCTTCCAAATATAATGCAAATGCATGCATAAATACTTATCGTCCGTACAGGTAGAGGTGTTTTAATGAATAGGAGTGGAGCACCATTAAATAGTCACCTCCCTCCAATAGGAAAAATAAGATCATGGCATAAATTCATTTATTTATTACGTTCACAACTTTTTATGCTCACAACTAATGGGGCTTTTGCATTTAAACTTGGAGGCAAAGATTCATATATATGTGCCAATTTATGGTCGCATGAGATGAAAGCAAAGCCTTTTTTCCCCACACTAGGCCATGGGCCGAGTCCATGGGTGCATGTGAGGCGCACGTGGATGCATGTGATGTTGTTCTCTCTCATCCCACGTACTCACATTCTCATTTCCTAATGGCTTATGATCCATATGGGGTCAAAAGTGAGATTTCGGACCAAACGACACTCAAAAAGTGAGGAAGATAACCGATAAGACGGTCAACGACATTGTTGTACTAACAAAGTTTTTCTTTTCTTTTTAAAGCGTTGTACCACTACTAACAAAGTTGTGTGTGGCATGGCACCGTGGCCAAAATAATGCATGATGCCCTTTCCGATTTCAGATGCAAAAAAGTGAAAGGTTGGCGGCATGTATTCCAGCCAGTACTGCTACAGTCAATTATTACCTCTTAGAGATTTTGGCCCAACACGTATTGAATAATTAGCTTGCTGGCCTAGTTGTAAAGAGGAGAATGCCACTTATGTTCATTTCTTATCCTTTTTTTTTTTTCTCTTTTTTTTTTCCGGAGTAATACTAAGTTGTACAGTTTTTCTTTTTTTTTTTTGCCTCACTAAATGATATAGCAGGATTTTTTTTTTTTTTGCTTGAATATGGCAAGAAGTTTAATTACAAACTTTAATAGTATAGTCTTGCTTTAAGATATTAGGTCACATTATTTTGTTATAAATTTGTAGTAAAAAAAAAAAAGTGTCCTTAGCATTAGTTTATTTCTAAAAAAAGAGACATAATTGTTGGAAACCAAAAGAATGTACGATAAAAGCCTCTCTCTCTCTCTCTCTCTTTCTCTACATGTTTTTCTCTCTAAAAGAAAGTTCTACCGCTGCTCTCACAGAGGTCGGAGAGGGAACGTGTCCTTCTTCTCCGACCTTCTCACCTCCCTCTTCTCCATCTTTTCCTCTCTAATGACTCTCCCTAACCTCTCATAGGGATGAGAGATTTTTTTTAGTTTTCTTTTAGTTTTGTAATAAGTTCATATCTTGATATGATTTGTAGTACCACCTTTTGTTAGAAAAATATTACAAATAATAATAAATCTAGAAAAGTAAGTGCTATAAAAATAATAATATATAGCGTAGCAAAATAAATTAGAATTAATTCACTACAACTAAGAAAATAAAAATTACGATAGTAATAATCAAAATAATAAAAAAATTTAAGGAAATCAAACTGAGTTTTGTGTAAAAATACAATTTCCTTAAAATAGTTACGCCTCCTAACTGGGGTGCTAAGAGGTATGCCAACGACGTCTGTTTCTTATGATAAAATAGGTTATGAATAGCAAGATACTACTCCCAATAAACTGAGCAGCGGCCAAATTCTATCACCATAACTTCACAAAAATTGGACTAGAGAGCTCCAGCACACCAAAAGACCAAAGACTCGAACACTCTAAGCTCACAACTATCAACTAACAATTTCTAACTGCCACAGAGCAAATATTAGGAAGAAAGGAGAAAAGAATATTTTGATGTGTAAAAATGAGAAGGAGAGGCTCTCTTTTTATAGTACTAGGGGAGCGTCAATCATAAAACCTGACCATAATGCCAAAAATATTTTTGGAAGTTTTCTAATAAAGCCAAACATTTTTTGGCAGTTTTAGAAACTAAATGGCCTTGAAAATTGGTTGTTACACATATTTTTGAGCTGTCAAATAAAGCCCCAATGAATTTTGGAGTTACAAGTTCCAGAACCTTTAGTTGAGCTTTGAGAAAAGGAAAAAATAAAATTTTAAGGTGCAAAAGGAGGCACAACACAGAGTGGGCTTTAACACTCTAAGCTCACAACTACCAACTAACAATTTCTAACCGTCACAGAGCAAATATTAGGAAGAAAGGAGAAGAGAATATTTTGATGTGTAGAAATAAGAAGGAGAAGGTATCCTTTTATAGTATTAGGAGGAAGAGTCAACCATAAAATCTGACCATAATGCCAAAAATATTTTTGGCAGTTTTCTAATAAAGCCAAACGTTTTTTGGAAGTTTCAAAAACTAAATGGCCTTGAAAACTGGCTGTTACACACTGTTGTACATCAAATTCACATATTATGATCCCGAGATTTTCTCCATCTAAAATTCAAGTTTTCAAGATATTAAGGATTGGATTTAGAATTTAAGGGAGATTTTACTAGATTTTGGGGGAGATAAATACGAATTCAAATTCGTATTTACTGTAATCTTTTTATAATATTTTTGAGGGATAATTGCAAAAAAATACCCTCATGTTTGGATGTTCTACAATTTAAACCCTGAAGTTTGAATTCCGCAAAATAATATCCTGAGATTACGAATTTCTGAAAATTAATACCCTGTGTTGATTTTTAACTGATAAAATACAATAATATCCTCAAAATTAAGATGAATAATATGGATTAATCTAGTTTTAATTGAGGATATTATTATTTTTTCGTTCCTAAAATTGGTCAAAAAATCTGTCCAGGGTATTAATTTTCAGAAATTTTTAATCTCAGGTATTATTTTGTAGATTCCAAACTTCAGGGTTTAAATTGCAGAACACCCAAACATGAGGGTATTTTTTTTGCAGTTATCCCTATTTTTGATATCTAAAAAAGATCTCATTTTGTAACAGGAACCTATCTCCTCAGGCCTATAAATATAAGGCTCCTGAGCAGAGAAAAAAAAACAACTGAAAGCTCTCCTGTATCCAGTATACTGAGAAAATAACATCGACTATAGTGGACGTAGGCACTTTATTCGAAAGGCTGAACCACTCTGAAATCCTGGTATTCATCATTTTCTCTCCCATTCTCTTTTTAAATCCTTAGCTTTCTCCAAAAACTAACAACCCCGTTGTTATGCTAACTTTTGGTATCAACAATTTGGCGCTAGAAGGAAGGGCCTTCGGTAAAAATATCCAGCCAAAATCATCATTTTTCTAGTTTTCAACAAATCTGCAAATATGGTGACGACAAGACGCCAAAACTCCTAAACCGGAGATGCTGCCGCTGCAAGATTGCAGGCCACTCGCGTCGAAGATCTGCCGATGCAATCTGGGGTTGCCACTCCCATAAATGACTGCCCATAGCCTACTAGAAGCCGTGAGACTATCGGCACTAATTAAGGTGAAATCAGGAAGCAACCTGGGAAAGAACCTATGTATGATGCCGATCGAGCTGCAGAGATTGTCGAGCTGCAAGCCCGATAGCTTCAACAAGAGGAGACACTGGAAGAAGTACGAGCAACCGTCAACTCCATCCAGAATCTCCTGGAGCGGTTGGCTGGTGATCATCCCCGAAATGAGCATCGTGACCATGTTCGAGATCGCGATCAGCCCGACAATCCGGAGCGAGCGGCAGAGCAGTGCAACCATGTTCGAGGTTGTGTTCAGCTTGATAAACAACAAGATCGCGAGGAGTCCCTTTCATTGAGTTTGAGAGTTCGGGAGATCGAGAGCTCGAGAGTTCGTGGGATCGAGAGTTCGAGCGTTCGTGAGATCGAGGGCTCAAAAGTTCGTGATTAAATAGATGCTCCTAATGCCAATCAAGCGAAAACAGGAGATCTCCCTCCAAAACCACCTTGAGAGAATTATCGAGCTGGCCGGCGAGCTGAAGTGACCAGGTCACAAGCCTTGGGCAGCGTGTTCGAGAGAGTTGGCTGAGCAGCAGGAGATATTGATTGAGAGCGAGGGCGCGATCTCTGTGATTGCATGAATCAGCAAAGAGTGAACACCTCGGGGACTACGATCAGTAGGGGTTCGACCGCTTCAGTCCCAGTCAACGACCAGCTCACACAAGAGGTAGCTCGCATGCGAAACGAGCTTAACTGCCTGACTGCTCGCGAGGAATACCAGGTGAAAGGAGACTACTCGTCCTTTACACCTGAGATCCAGAACGCTCCTCTATCCGATGGTTTCAAGATGCCAACCATCGTTGCCTACGAGGAAAAGACAGATCCTCGGGACTACCTAGACTCGTTCAATGATCTTTTGGATCTGAATCGAGTACAACTGTTAGCCCGATGCCGATGTTTTGCTGTTACACTCGCTAAAGAGGCTAAAATGTGGTTTAAAAACCAGCCAGAGGGATCGATAACCTCATTGCAACAGTTTTCCCAAGAATTTGTCCGCCAATTCCAGGCCTTCAGAGCCTACTCTACTCCCTGCTTGATACTAGCCAATGTCAAACAAGGCAAAAACGAAAGTCTCCACTCTTACTTGAAGCAGTTCAACGAAGAAGCTACCAAAGCAATGAAGGCACCGAAGGGAGGACTCTTGATAGCTCTGGCAGGAGGCATCCGTCCCCAAACACCTCTCTGGAGGAATCTCTTAAAAGTCCATTGCACCAATGTGAAGGATTTCTACCAGAGGGCAGAAAAATACATGCGTATTGAGAACGCACAAGATTCAACAGACTATTCGAATGGCGACGAGTCTAACAAGAAGGGAAACAAGAAGAAGAGAAAAGGTGATAGTGAGCAAGTCGCATTTTCTTTAGAGAAGAAGCCTCATACAGAGGAACAAAGGTATCCACACTCTCCTAAGTTCACTAACTATAGCGAGCTCACTGATAGTAGGGAGAATGTTATGATGGCCACCGAGGACAGGGTCCCCTACAAGCAAACTCCTCTTATTAAGGGGAAAGGTACGAGAAAGTACCAGAACAAATACTGCCAGTTCCACCGAGATAACGGTCATGATACTAATGACTGTTACGACCTAAAAGACGAAATCGAAGATTTGATCTAGATATCTCGGGAGGTACCAACGAATGAGAAACTATGATCGAAGAGAGAATGCTGACGGGCGAGCAGTTTCTCTGGCCCGTGACAACCTGATTCGAGATGAAATCAGGATTATTTTTAAAGGACCTCACATCACTGGAAGTTCAGCTTGCACAGCTCAAGAAGCTCCAAGGACAGACGTCCTTCACCTCGAAGATCGTCCGGCAAAGAGTTTTCGAAGAGAGATCGAGCCGATCACTTTCACTGAGGAGGATGCTCGTGATGTACACTATCCGCATATCGACCAGCTGGTCGTTACTCTTCAGATCAACAACATGCTCGTCCACTGAACTCTGGTCGACGATGGAAGCTCGGTAGACATCCTATACTTAAGCGCTCTCAAGAAAGTGGGCTTGGGCATACGACATTTGAAGCCAGCTACGGCCAAGCTTTACGGCGTCACTGGTGACATCGTCCTGCCCATGAGTGTAATTCAGCTCGCACTCACTGTGGGAGCGCAACTTCGGCAGACAACAGTTATGACAGATTTCCTCGTAGTAGATTATCCAACGGCCTACAATGCAGTCCTTGGAAGACCGTCTATTCGAGAACTGAAGGCCATCACCTCGATCCACCACCTAGCGATGAAGTTCCCAACTCCAGAAGGAGTTGGAGTTCTACGACGCGAGCAGCAAGAAGCTCGCAAATGCTGCAACCAGTCAATCAGGACCGCTGAGAAAAAGGCCTAAACGTGTGAGCTATAGATCGTGAGTCCATGGCCGAATCAATCGGAACTTGGATCCCCGTGTGATCGACGAGGATAAGAAGACTAGATTTGTAGAAGAGCTCACTTAATAAAGTCGTCCTGGATAGATTCCATCTGTCCGTACTTAAAGGATGACGAGCTGCCCACTGGAGAATAAGAAGCCAGGTACGATGATAAGCTGCGTCGACGAAGTTTCTCAGTCCTACCACGTTACGTGGTAACTATTCTGGGGGCTAAACTTTAAAAGATGTGCTTCAAGGATGCAACTGGCCTATGAGATAAAAGGACATGATGGGCTACATCCAACAATACGACGAGACTTTTCCTATTACCATGAAGCACGAACTGTCAAGCTAAATGGGTAAAAGTAGAGTCTATAAGGTCCATCACTCCGAGTACAATTGTTGGATTTATCGCAAGATGCGTAATGTACAGATTT
The DNA here is from genome assembly GCA_002914845.1 of Trema orientale. Lineage (NCBI taxonomy): Eukaryota > Viridiplantae > Streptophyta > Magnoliopsida > Rosales > Cannabaceae > Trema > Trema orientale. The sequence continues at coordinate 228,026 of JXTC01000414.1, forward strand.
GGAGTTCTAGAGAAAACTGTGTCAGATAATAACACAGTTTAGGAGTGCTCCATTCAAAAGGACATATGGCACAAAGCGATGATCCTGGTAGAACTTGAAGTAGAAACTCAAAGAGTGAAAGCTTACAACCAGGAGACTAATCACGAGCTTTCACAAAGAAATATCGACCTCTTGGAGGAAGAACGAGAACAAGCATATATACGGGAAGTATTATTTAGTCTTGTGTCTTTCCTTTCATTGTAACAGTTCTACTCGAATAATGATAAGTTTATTTTTTGAATTTATCTTAAGTAAATCTTCTTCAATAATTAGTTTCATGTTACTTTGTCACCTCGAGACTATGGGACATAATGTGTAGTGAAACACAGATAATTGCGTTCTAGTACTACAGTTTGAGCGTACGTCTGTTCAAATGTTCTAGTATTCGAGTGCTCAAGGTTCGAGTGTTCAAGTGCTCGCGTGTTCGAGCGATCGAGTGTTCGTGTGTTTGGGTGCCCGAAGAGTTCGAGATTCAAAAACTACCATGTTCGAGGTAGTTGGATCATGTTCGTGGACCGTGATAAGTACTAGAACAAGATTAAGCCTTTAACGATAAATTGAAGGTCTTAGCTTTAAACGAAGCAATTTTAAAACAAAATTGTGGCTAAGTCAAACAGCTTGTTTTATACTACGAAGGATAAACACTTTCTTCAAGTATATGTAAAAACTAAGTTGCTCGCAACGCGAAAAGAAATACAATTTTCTTAAGTATAATGCGAGAAATCATGGAAGAAATTCGACGAAGAAGACAATCCCGAAGAAAATTACCTCGGCGAAAATATTCAACTTCCTAACTTGACCCACATTATCAACTCACAACAAATATAAGCGGATGAAGGAGTGGTTGTTCGACACCTTCCTTCGCTTCACAAGAAGAAGCAGCCCGAGCAGATCGAGAAAGCGAAAAAGTTCTTGCTGAATAGAATGACACCAAGAACTGGGGGGGCAATTGTTATACATCAAATTCACAGATTATGATCCCGAGATTTTCTCCATCTAAAATTCAAGTTTTCAAGATATTAGGGATTGGATTTGGAATTTAAGGGAGATTTTACTAGATTTTGGGGGAGATAAATACGAATTCAAATTTGTATTTACTGTAATATTTTTATAATCTTTTGATATCTTATAAAGATATCGTATTGTAACGAGAACCTATCTTCTCAGGCCTATAAATACAAGGCTCATGAGCAGAGAAAAAAAAATAACTGAAAGCTCTCCTGTATCCAGTATACTGAGAAAATAATATCGACTATAGTGGACGTAGGCATTTTGTTCCAAAGGCTGAACCACTCTAAAATCCCGATGTTCATTATTTTCTCTCCCAGTCTCTCTTTAAATCCTTAGCTTTCTCCAAAAACTAACAACCCCATTGTCATACCAACTTTTGGTATTAACACACGTTTTTAAGCTGTCAAAGAAAGTCCTAATGAATTCTGGAGTTACAATTCTAGAACCTTCAGTTGGGCTTTGAGAAAAGGAAAAAATAAAATTTCAAGGTGCAAAAAGAGGCACAACAAGGAGTAGGCGTGCATACTGTCCGGCCCATGATTTGCATCCCCTTTGTGTGGGGGCAAGAGAGAGCCTCTCAGCTTATCAAGTTATTAACTAAAAGTTAAGTAACTCTTTATAAACACCTCTTAGTTTGTACTCCTTTTTTCCATGTGGGACTTTAGCAAATTTCCACTATTTTTCCTTCTTATTTAGCTTAATTTGAATAACAATTTCTCATTCACCCCATACCAGTTTGAGCAAGTAAATACTTGAATTTCACGTACTTGTGGAGAAAAATACATATCAATAATGACCTCTCACTAATATGTAGTAGATCTCATTCATAAGTTTGTCTCAAAATGGCTAGTCAAAATGGTATAACATATCCATTTTCTAACACTTTTTATGTAGATTTTTAAGTTCAATTACCAGATCTTGAATCTGGAATTTTCTTCTTTGATTTAGATCTATTAAGCGAATGAGTTGATTTTCTTTTCAATGGACGTGGATCTCAATTGATGTTGGAATTATATAGTCTACTCTGCCAAAAATGCAATCTAGGAATAGGTGTTGAAGGCAATAGTTTTCTCGTGGCCCTTATTATCTTTTTCTCTTAGAGAATTATGGTAACACACAAATCTTACTGATGTCATGTATTTGTGATCCACTTTTTGTCTCCTTACTTTGAGGAGTTTGAAATTGTAATCCTTACGTTTGTACTGTAATTGAAACTTTTTTGCTTCAAGTAATGATATTCCCAAAAAAGAAAAAGAAAAAAAAAACTTTTGGAAACCTTTTTTGAAATGATTTTTGTGAGGAAATCAATATACAAAAATGACATTTCAATAAATTGGTTTAATTTAACAATATATATTATGATGTACTACACACCGTATGTCATGTGGTTTGAGTAAATGCATGTAAACTTTGCTATTAAACCGTTTTATAATTTTAACTAAGACTTAAAATTGAAAACATAGAAAAAAGAATGATTAATTAAGGTCATTGTATAATACCCCAAAGAATCCAGTACTCTTCAAGTTTCCACCAATAAGGGATAAAGAATAATAAGCCAAAGTGGAGAAAACTAAAGAACTTGTATATTAAAGTTTAATAGTAGTATATATGAAAGGACGCTATTTGATTAATACGTAAGAGTATGAGTATTGTATCTTATTATAATTAATATACTGGGTTCCATAATATCCCACATAATGTATAATTATAATCTGTCAGTATTTACATATCATGCACTGTTGGACATGATATAGTGTCTCATGTAATTCATGTATATATGAATGGGATCGGCATGTGGTTGTAGACTTGTAGTTTTGTTTCTGCACGTAATGGCTCAAAAATTCCAGACTTACAGTACTAATCCATGTAACTTTCGTTAGGTTTTGGGTGGCAAAGGTTGGTTAGTTATAATATGGTAATTAATAACCTTGCATAGACTGATGGACTAATTCCATCCAAAGAAAAAAGGAAAGAAATAAGGGGGAACAAAAAAAGAAAAGGAGAAGAAGAAATCTGCTTGGACTATTGATTAGTATGATTGATGGATGGACAGGCGTGGGTCCAGCTAAATCTAACGATGGGCCTTTTGACTAATACCCATGTAAGAAGAGGAAGGCCAATGTCCAATCTCATCTGAAAAGTAATGGGCTCACATGGATGTACATGATCCATAGTGAAATTTACGCCAAGTGTTTGTTTTTGTGTCTTATATTTCATAAATACTTGTTTTGTCATTTTACCTCACCAATACCTAATTTTGAGGTATACATTTCATGTCTAAGATATGTGTGGTATACATATACAACATAAATATTTGCTTTATGATTTACATTTATATATATATTTAGAAATGCAAACTAATTTTTAGGTGTAATTTTTTATTTATAAAATGTATACCGCGGTAGATATTTCATATATAAAATACTTTTAGAATACATTTCTCTAAAGAAGGTAGGATAGTGATGAAATAAAAATAAAAAATGGGTATCTACATAAATATATTTAAAAAAAATTTCTCGTAAAAGGTATAAAAATGGTATTGGTGAAATTAAAAAATGGGTATCGATATAAATATATTTTAAAACGGGTATCTATCTATTTTTCCCTAATCCATAAGATGTTATCCCAGTGACTCGAGCCTTATGTTGTGCCGACATAGATCCAAAAGTGCAGCATCGTTGCAAAAGTTGTGAAAACTTGGCACTTCAAGCATTATTATTATTATTATTGAGCAAGGAAAGAAAAGAGGAAAATTTGGTTGGTATAGTAGGAAAACTACAGTGTTTTTAGACTTTAAGTATTGAAACCCACTATTTATATAGAAATGGCTTTTACGTCTGATAGTGATAGGTGACTTTCCGAGCTACTTGACTGTATTTGATTTTCAACCTCAAAAATGAGGTTGGGTTTTTAATTCCTTACTTTAAACCAAATTATCTACCCAATTTTTCAAAATTTTGTTATATTGAAGAGGTTGAATTTTTGCAAGCATTATGTATTAGTCATTGCTCGTATATTACTTAATGGCTATCTTGATTTGAGTAGTTGAAAAAAAAAACAATAAATACATATTATTTAATATTTTTCTTTCTATATTTTTTACAATGAAAATACGTGTATGATAAATTTTAATTGAATAAGAAAAAATATATGTAAATAGGTAAAAAAAAAAAAACTACTGAATAGTGCTTATATATATATGGCCAGTTCTATTATAGGTGGACTTACTTCGGTCACACATATCGGAGGAATATTTTCCTGGATTTAGAATAACTGATTGGCTAATATATTATGCTAGTGTAGAATTATTTGTAACATATAAAACTCTTAAACCTACTCATTGACCGAAAAAAGAAAGAAAACATTAGGCCGAAGAAGAAACCGTTAGGCCTGTTTGGTATTGGATTTTGGTCTCCTATTAGGCACAAGATTTTGGGGTCAAAATTAATAAAATGAAAACAGGCCCTTGAAGTCAACTCACTTTTTTTCTTCGATTTCTTCAGAGACTACAGTAACGACTATGCAAAGCAAGCAATTGTGACTATAGACGACATAGCTGCCCATTAATCTTTCGCACGAGAAGCATGCCCATCGCTCTTCCTCGCACTGACTGTTATTTTGTCTTTACAACGAAATAAGGATTTTTCTAAAAACTGGGTTTTTTCTAAGACGAGACGACAATTAGGATATTTTTTTTTCTTTAGTAAAAGGAAATCATTTTTTTTTTTGATATCTATTGATGCCATGTTTATAAAAATGGATATGGAATTCTTTAAAAAAAAAAATCTGTCAAACTTACGGCTCAATTAAACAAATTCCCACATAAAAAATAATATAGTATAGTAAAAACCACAATTCTAATTATATATTATTTATTTTTTTTACCGTACAATGTTAATCAGAAGGCTAATATACTCCTCCTACGTATAGCTCCCTGTATATATATACACTTACGCATGCATGATGTGTAGCTCCCTGTATATATATACACTTACGCATGCATGATGCTTAACACCTAAAATTGCCCAACCCACAATCAAGGACGGAGCTTAATAGGGGCGAGTGGGGGCAATTGCCCCCACTGGATTTTTTTTTTTTTTTGAAAAAAAAAGTTCTTATATATAATATTTATAATATATAAATATATATAAATGAAAAAAAAATACTGAAGAATAGTAGCATGTGGAAATACATTGGGTCTGTTTGGAATAGCTTTTACTTCTTGAAGTAAAGTATAAAAAGATCTTCCTAAAAAAGATGGCAGGTCCATGCTTCTTTAAAAAGATCTTTTGGATACAAAAAGATCTTCTAAAAATTCATCCAAACACTCTTAAAAGATCTTTTGAGCCCTAAAAGATCTTTGAAAGCTGTGCCAAACGGGCCCATTATGTATTGGGCTAAGTATCACCTCCCAGCCCAAGCCCATTTGCCCATATTAATACATTAACTCACCCTACTCTTTTGAAGGAGAAATTAGAGTGGTTGTCCCTTTTTTACAGTTAATTTTAATAAATATCTATTTTTCTCTTTTTATATCTAAATTACTTAGTATATGTATTTTAACACTTGTATATTTATATTTTTTGTATTGACTATATTAGTTTTCTACTAGGTATATAATATTTTACACTTGGTATATTTTACTCTTATATCAATCATTTTGCTACAGTTTTTGAAAATGGGATATCTACTTTAAAAAAGTAGATCCAAATTTGATCATTTTGCTATGAGCCCTGATTTAAAATAAAGGGCACTTTGTGGCAAAAGTGATACCAAATTGAAAAGTTAATGTAATTAAAAAAGAGATAAAAATAAATAGAAGGAAGGAAAGAAATGCCATTAAGCTAAATAGAATTATTAGCATTGTAAAACATAGAAAATCAATTTTTCTAAGTCACCTAATTTGGCAATATAGTAGAATAATATAATTGAGAACTTGTTTGTAGCTTGGTAGATTCCTACTTTATATTTGTTGCAAAAAATTAGTAGATAATACTACTGATGAATGATAATTTAATTGCTTATTAGTATTAATAATGAAGTCATTATACAATATAAAAAAAATTGTAATATGTAAAAATTAATTATATCATTTTAAATACTTTTTTTCTGCTATTGTCTTGTTTGAAAATTTTTAGTTTTTCGTTAACTCATGCATGCCCCCACTAAGTTTTAGGTCTGGTTCCATCCCTACCCACAATAAGAGGTGTACATAGTGCCGGCCGTGTTAACTGTATTACATTGCATATAATAATTATGTGTGTGTATATATATATATATTTGAATTGATTTGTTACACTTTATTAGTTTATCTTTAGCATTTAGATTCTATTACGATGTTTAGAGACAGATGCCTTGATTAAACTTTTTTGTTAATGATCATGTACTTTCGTATTACGGAAATGTCTTGTTTGGGTAGCAAATAAATTTTATCTTTCAAAATAAGATTTGACCAACAACTGCATTAGACTGCATATATATATATATATATATATATGGGTTTGGTTTAAATGGTTATAATAATATTTACCCATGGATAATTACAATGGTTTAAGCCGTTAGATCTATATCCTACGGTGGTGATTAGTTTGGTGGTTGGCCAAAAACATTTAATGCTGACCAAAAAAATTTAATGCTATCACTACTTTTTTAAGTACCCATCCATGGTCACAAAAAAATTATAACTATTGAGAAATCTTCCATATATATATATCCTGTAGTTTTTTTTTTTTTTGGTTAAAATCGTCAATTTCATTAAAACTTAGAACCTTAATAACTACGAGGGTCCCATTCAACCGAGTTACAAAAGACGGTACTAGGTACAGTATCAAGTTCGACATCTCCAGTCAAATTACGGGACAAAGCCCATTTAGCAAGATTATGGGCATAGAAATTACAGTCTCTAGGAACAAAAATAAAAGTTAACCAAAAAAATTTACTGTTAAAAGTTTTGGCAGCATCCACAGAGTTTTATATTTCCCAGTTAAAAATATTACCACTCAGATTAGAGATGATAATCTGAGAGTCACTTTCATTGATGCATAACTGATAGTTCCTCTTGGAGATTATATATATATATATCCTGCAGTTAAAAGCGCGGCTTATCCACCTCGTAATATCTAAAAAGTCAACCAACATCTAATGATCCGAAAAACCAAAATGTGACAATGTCAAAGGTCGTTGTTTGACTTCTTCCATATCCGTCAGCTTACGAGGTCGGCTGGTAGACCCCGGTTTGGTGGGACCAATGACAATTGCTCTGCTGATCTGATCAATCTCGTGCCCAAATTTCGGCGACGTGGCACACAAAGAAAGGGCTAGATTTTGATCACGTGTGGAAGTACAAATAGGTTAGCAATGAGAGCGCACTCTCTTTTTTATTTTTATTTTTGTATCATATGGGCTTTCCGGCGCTTTCCATTTCCCATGTGAGAATTTTTTTTTTTTTTTTTTTGAGGAAAACCCATGTGAGAATTTTGGTAGCATTTTTATTCCATTTGCCTTTGAGTTTGACCAAAAGGGCTTTCTAGTTTTTATTGTGGATCAGTCAAAAAAGAAAAAAAAAGGAAAATAAATACGAGAGCTTTGTGGATTTTTCCCGAGAAAGTGACGGGGAAATTATACTTTCTATATCTAGTTCTAATTCTTCAAGTACCAAATCCACGGTTGGGAGATTAAATTAAATTAAGGAGATGCATAGATAGAAAGCACGTGAAAATGAGTTAGAATTATCCGAAGACCACAGCATTTTGAAACGGTAAACATAAAGAAGAAAGGAAAAAGACCAATTCAGTTGACTGATTTAGGAATTAGGCTTTGATGGGATTTAACATGGTTTTTCTTTTTCATTTTTTGGCTTCTTTTGGGATAGCTTCTAAATTATTAAATTTAAGATACTTACACAATTGGCCATAGCATTCTTTATATATAGTAGTTGAAGTGTCTCTTTTATCATTTGCACGTTTAGATTTTCTTTTTCTTTTTCTTTTTTAATGGCTATTTGCACGTTGAGTTATGTATTTCATGGATGCCAGAAAACTGAATAATTTTTTAGGAAATGACAAATCTTAATACATAAGTTGGTATATGAGTTTTAACATGGTACTTACATAATTTATTTATTTTGTTCCATGGACGTTTTAATATTCACTAGTCATATGTCTATTTATCGTTTTTCTTCAATAGTTGGATTTAAATCAAAAAGAAAAAAGTAACAACAATTTATTAATTAGCAAGCATATATAGTAGATCCTTGCAACACTGACTAACAATATGTCAGTGATATTCACAGGACCATCCTAACTCTTGATCCATTCCATTATGATTATGCAGCATATTTCTTTTTATTACTTTGCACAGCTTATAATTAATGTAATTAGTTGTTATTTTGAACAAATAGATGCCAAACCTATATATTAAATTAATTAAAGGTTATAATTAGTCGTTTTCATCGTTATAGATGCGACACCAACTTTAAAAAAAAATAATAATAATAATTCAGATACATTGTATGAAAAAGGAAACTTCCTAGAAATTTTGGGAATAAGTTCCATCCACTTCAATGTATTATCTAAGTGCTACCTTTTGTACTTGAACCATTAAAGTTAGTGATTCAGATATCTTTTTCTCCTTTGTGGATGTGAGCTAGCCAATAAAAACCTTAAAAAAATGTATTTAAGCTAAACCCTCTTTTTCTAGATGCATCTTCTTCCTCTCGAGATTGGATAATCTCAAATCTTAATTTGCCTTTTTTTTTTCCCCCTTATTCGTTTGTTCCTTGACGATGCCCAAAAAGCAAAAAGAGCCTCATTCACTTTATACATCGGTGCATGATGAGTGATCAATTTTTGATTAATGGCAAATGTCGCATAATTAGTTTATTCTCCTCAGACTAATATTTTCTTTTAAATAAGGAATCGTGGTAAATTCAAATCATATTTTTACAATGATTTTGAATTCATATACTGATCAAGCACATGATCATGTGCAAAAATTATCATAAATCTCTACTTTGTTTGATTCGTCAAATTACAGACAAAAAAATAAAGTTAATCACCTTGTCACTATTGTGATGACAAGTGTAGTAGGGACGTGATTCTCCTGATTTTTCTGTTTGGTTTTGATTGATTTTACACTTATCTGTCAAATTCTTTGAATATTTATGTATAGAAACCACTGTTTCTTTTGCTGCTAATTAATGTTACTTAGGTAATTTGATTTTCCAATGCGAACCATGCTTTACCTATGGCTCCTTGTCTATATGAGTACGTGCCAGCTATATATGATAGCGAGAGCTAAATGGAGAACGTACTAGCTATATATGATAGCGAATGATGTGTTCATGTACCTAGGAGATTAATTATCAAACTCATGCTGAACATTTTTTCAGTTATTAATTTCCCCAAACAAATATAGGTAATAATTAAGTGAAATATATATTTTACTCACCCACCCCCCTTAATTAATCATAGATTCATAGGATGCTAGGTTTTCAATTCGAATTTTCGAATATGGTAGATTTGCTCCCATCCAGAGTAAATAAAGATTATTGGGTCGACTTCTCTATTCCTAGCATCATTACGCAATTAATAACAACTTTTTTTTTTGGTTTCAAACTTGAATATAAAATTCAGAAGAATATAGAGGCCAATTAAATTGCTTCAAATATTGTCACATCATTTTCAAAGAAAATAAAAGAAAAAAATTCCCATTTTCATAATTTTAATGATTACACCTTTAGCCATACTTAATTCCTAAAGGAGTAAAGCATAAGAAGTGCGTTGGCATTTTGCCACCTACTTAGCAAAATTTGGATCCTCGAAGGTATTTACATCAACATCACACTGATTTACAATTGGACTTGCAATCACACCACGATTCAATTGCATCATTTCTAAGTTATTTCCTCACTTTCTGAAGAATTCAAAACCACTTTCATACAAATTGGGATCCTAGAATTTGGGACTTGGGAGATTGATGATTGGTTTGAAGCGTTGGTCTAAATAATGTATTTTAAAACAAGCACTATATGTAGTGAACATGTATTAAAAAATTACCAAGATTGCTCATTAGATAATTTGTATATTCTTCTCTGAAAAAGTAAAAATTTGTCAATTTTTTATTTAGTTTTTTTTTTTTAATGAGAAAAAATATTTGGCTTTGCGTACCTTTATGTTTTCCTTTTCTTTTTAATTCTTCTTCTCCATTATTCATTTTGAAAAAAGGGGATAAACATTTAATGAGATAATAATGGCTGATTGCTCGAATGTCACTTATGGTAACGAAACAAATTAAATTAGTACTTCTGAGTGTCTTATGATATAATTAGTACTTCTGATATATTACTTTTTTTTTTTGTTTTTTTGTCCTTTTTTTTTTGTGGGTTGAAGTTGCTATAGTAGCTACTTGTTTCCAAATATGTTGTAGAGGCTTTAAAAAAAAAATTGTTGTAGAAAACTTTCGTTAAACATAGAAAAAAAATGTTTGAATGATAAGAATGAGACTCCTGTTCATATCATAAAACCAAATTTTTTCTTTTGGTAAATATCATAAAACCAATTAAATACGTTCGTATTGTAATTTTTTCCCTTAAAATATATTTATGTTTATATTTTAGACCTTGTAACGAGTGACTTGTATGTCTGTTACGAACGTTAAACTCCTTTCAAGTTTCAACTGACACACATTAAAAACAATTTTCTTTTCCATATAATAATACCAAACCTAGTAACTTTTTCCCTTAAAATATATTTTAGACCTTTGTAACGAGTCGATTAGTTTTGTGTCCAAATTCAATAAATCCGACCGACCAAATTAAAAACCATTTCCACACCTTCCCATGGGTTGGGTGAAAATCAATGGGCCCCTTCGATTAGGGCAAAAGCCTTTTGTTTTTGTTTTTGTTTGTGTCTTTTGGCCTTTTTTGGTCAGTTAACTAATAAATTGCAATTACAAAAATTTGGAATTAATTGGGTGAGGAGGGAAAGAAATAGGTCTAAACGCGTGGCAATTTTGGTCAAAGGAGTCAAAAAGAATCAAATTCTTATCTGAACGTGGCAGCGCATAGGCTTCATTAGTGTCACTGATGACGTGGTAATTCCTCTCTAGCCGATCCAGCACGTTCTCATCACGTGACCGTCATCTCTCAAATTCTCAATACACGGTTGGTGCCATTTTGGGCCCTTTCTGTCCACCATGGATCTCCTACTTATACCATATTCACCCTCCACCAGTGGCGCGTGACAACTACAACCAATCACATAACTAGAAATCAATTTGGCTTGAATAAGAAAACTTTGATATTATACATGCTGAACTTGTTTTCAATTCCATATAAAATCAAAACAAGGAAAGAGAGCGTCTAAATTATTGTGGTGAAAGCTTTGTAGACAAAACCTTTGGCTTAGTAGACTGGGGTATATGTAGATCTTAACATATTTGAATTTCTAAATTATTATAGCTTATTGTATGATTTGGTTTAGGGTGAATCGTTATATTTAAGATGTGGGTTTGCTTGCACATGTAAAAATATTTAAAATTTTACATATTTTATTATCATGCGATTTGTTGTAGTTTGAATTGTATAAAATTTTTCTTAAAACATGCACAAAAAATTTTATGACATTTAGAAACACACATTCAAATAAAAAAGATTATTTGTCAGTTGGATTTTTATTTAATTATACTTGTTACTTAATTTATATTATTTTTATTTGGCCAGTTCCTGATATTCAGAAACTCATAAAAAACAAATAATTAACCGTTTTCATTTAGTGAAATACTTTTATTTTACTATTTATAAAGAATAATGAAATATATTTTATCTTCTCAAGATATTATTTTTCGTAGTCATCTTCTGTATCTGAACCTTATGAGGTCTAGATCTTGAAAATTTTTTTATATCGTTGAAGATTTATCTTTCTAAAAAATTAATCATGTAATTAAAGTTAAAAAAGACAATTTAAGTAGTAGAGGGTGAGTCGATAAGAGTTAAATATTTATCTCTAGTGCAGCTATGTGCCATGTCATATCTGATGCACAATTTTAGTTTCTAATCACGAACTTTTTTAGCATATAATAATTTTATTATCATGGATTAATTTATATTCCGATTTGTCTTTACTTTATATTTATTTTGAGGTGTGCTAAGAGACTTTTCTACTGGTTGATTGACATACTATTAAAACATCTAAAAAAATAGTCAAACTCGCTATATTTGACTATTTTTCTAGTCGCACTCCTCATTTATTTTTGATGGAATGAAATCATATATTTTGTTAAAAAGAAGAAAAACCTTTGGTTAAACTAGCTGCTGTGGGGGGTTGGGGAGGTGAGCGCGGTCCGTGTGACACATATCCATCGCAAGCAGCGCGCGTAGGGGAAGTGGACAGCTCAGCAATGACTTTCAAAGACGAAATGGAGAGAAGAAGAAAAAGCGAAGAATGTTCGACTCAACGTGTGGCGTTGTGTTGATGGTCGGAACTCGTTAAGGCTCAGCCGTCAACTCCGCACTACAACATAGGCTTCTTTTTGATATTTCCCTTCCTCTAAAAACATATCATTGGTATCACCTTAACGGACGATTTGTCGTTACCGTTAAACAGTCCCAAAACGTACAAATTGCCAAAGCCTACCGTCAAACCTAGCCAGCTAGCTACCTCTCTCGCTATATATACAAGAGATTTCAGTTCTATCTTTTTTCGAAAACGTCCCCACGAGAGAGTTTGCTTAGAATTTCAAACCAGAGGGAGACTGCGAAAAATCAAAGAAGACCCAAAACAGTTGAGAGAGGAAAAAAAAAAAAAAAAAAACTAAAGTCGTGGGGGTGAAGTAGAGATTGTGGAAAGTCAAAGGAGAAGCTTTCAAAAACTTCGAAGATAAGAGTTTTGGTTGAAGCTGAGACTTGGAGAAGGCAAAGAGTCTAGTGCCCAGAAGATTCAAAGCACAGACAGAGATTTCGGGTATGTTTTCTTATCCGTCTGTTATTAATTTATTTTTGTTGAGGAGAGATTTTAGTGAGAGAAATGTAGAAACAAGATAATAAATTGATTGTTTTCTTAGGATTTGGTGGTTATGTCTAATGGTTTTCTAAGGACTATATAGTGTTCTCAGCTGAGGAATTGAACAATTGGGATAGTGAAGTGAGAATGTTTTTTTTTAGCTTATTTGGTTGTTGGGTTATTTGGGGTTCAAGGAAATGGAGAAAAATAAATAGGGTAGTTGATATTTTGGTTGTTGGGTTGTTTGGGGTTCAAGAAAATGCAAGAAAATAATAATTTTTCTATATTTTTTTTGGAATACGGAGATTTTAGGGAATGCAGAAATAAGATGCTAAATTAATTATCGTCTTTAGTATTTGGTGGTTGTGTTTAATAGTTTTACGAGGACTATAGTGCTCTTAGCTGAGGAATTGAGCTATTGGGATAGTAAAGTATTGAATTTTTTTTTCCCCCGGCTTCTTTTGGTTGTTGGGTTATTTGGGGTTCAAGGAAATGCAGAAAAATGAACTGGGTAGTAAATATTTCGGTTGTTGGGTTGTTTGGGGTTCAAGAAAATGCAGGAAATTGAATTGGGTAGTTGGATATTTTGACTTAATTAATTCGAGATGTATTAGTTAAGTGGAGCAGATAGGAAAATCTTGCAGGCGACTGTAAATTTGCAACTTTTTTCAACTTTTCTGGTCTTTGGAGCGTTTTGTGATTGGAAATCCTGCAACCTGTGAAATCAATTGCAATGATTATGAACTAAGGTTTCTTAATAGGATGATTATAATTTCATTTTTTCTTCATTTCCAGTCCTATCAACTATTCCCAACTATTTTAGTCTTCAGGATCAAAACAGAGTTGTTTAGCCTAGCAAATATCTGACCCATCTAGCTATTTTTTTTCCTCCTCTCTTTATTCGTACTATTCTTCTTCAGTCGTTTATTAGTAACTTCTTTTTTCAATGATTGATGAGATTTGAATTTGATGCTTAGCAACTTAGCAATTGGTACAAAGCAAATAACATCTCCCATAACTTTCATAAAACAAAGTTCTTAGCTTTATCCGTGACACATCACAAAAACGTGACCTTCACGAATTTAAAACTTAAGCATAGGTAATCCTAATTAGCCTTTTCATGAATATTGCAGGTTGTTGATTTTGATATTTTTGAAGGTTGATAAGTTAAGACCCCAAATAGTAACTGATCTTATTTTATCAAACAGATGAGCTGGTGATGCCAGTATCATAGTATGGACTCGCACGAGCTATTTGGAATCAGTGTGACTGGTCCATCGGCTCTATCCTACACACCTTCTCATCCCACTGTTCCATCTTTGCCCAGCAGACTACTCGGTTCTCTGAAATTCGAAGTCGGAAACTCGCCTTCTTCACCCTTTTCGACTCATTTCGATTCGGAGAATTCCCTCACCACATTGAGCGATAGCCAGGAGCAGTACAGCTCTACGGAGAATAATCTATCAGGAGTTAGCCCTCCTCCTTGCAACTCTCCACTCGAAACGAACAGTTACTTCATCTATCCTAGTGGGAATTCCCTCTTGCAGGATGCAAACCCGAGCCAGAACTTCAAACACGCTTTGCTTGAGCTAGAGACCGCTTTGATGGGGCCAGACGACGACGTTGACGACGACCGACTAATTAGGCCAAAACCTTCTTATGAGGAAGGCAGCTCACAACACTCATGGAGAGAGGAGAGGCAGGGACAACAACCGAGCCTAATTCAGCGCCAGACTTCTCTAGTCTCTCGGCAGAGGCAGTCCGGCCAAGTTGTCCGAAACGAAAAGCGTCACAAGTCAATGGAGGAAGACTCTTTGTACCAGCAGGGCTTGCCTCCACCGGATAATCTGAAGCAACTCCTCATCGCCTGTGCCAAATCTCTGGCCGAAAATGACATAGAAACGTTCGACAAACTAATCGAAAAGGCTCGAACCATTGTCTCCATCAGCGGAGAGCCGATCCAGCGTCTTGGAGCATACATGGTTGAAGGAATGGTAGCTAGAAAGGAGGGATCAGGGACCAACATATACAGAGCACTGAGATGCAGAGAGCCAGAAAGCAAAGACTTACTCTCCTACATGCAAATCCTCTACGAAATCTGTCCTTACTTGAAATTTGGTTACATGGCAGCTAATGGAGCCATAGCTGAAGCTTGCAGAAACGAAGACAGAATCCACATCATTGACTTTCAAATAGCTCAAGGCACGCAATGGTTGACTCTGCTCCAAGCTCTGGCTGCTAGACCAAATGGACCCCCACACGTGAGGATCACGGGCATAGACGACCCTGTAAACCAATACGCCAGAGGAGATGGATTACAGGCAGTGGAGAGAAGACTAGCCACAATCTCTCAAAACTTCAAAATCCCAGTTGAGTTCTATGCTGTGCCGGTCTTCGCCCCCGATGTAACCCGAGAAATGCTTGGCGTCCGGCCCGGCGAGGCCCTCGCGGTGAACTTCCCTCTTCAGCTCCACCACACCCCGGACGAGAGCGTCGACGTGAACAATCCAAGAGACGAGCTTCTCAGAATGGTGAAGTCTCTCTCCCCCAAAGTGGTCACCTTGGTGGAGCAAGAGTCGAACACCAACACGACGCCGTTCTTCCACAGATTCGTCGAGGCTCTCGACTTCTACTTGGCCATGTTCGAGTCCATAGACGTGACACTGCCGAGAAACTCGAAGCATAGGATCAATGTTGAGCAGCATTGTCTGGCGAGGGACATAGTAAACGTGGTCGCTTGTGAAGGGCGCGAAAGAGTTGAACGACATGAGCTCTTGGGGAAGTGGAAGTCAAGGTTGACAATGGCGGGTTTCAGGCAATATCCTTTGAGCTCTTATGTCAACTCTGTGATAAGGAGTCTTCTAAGGTGTTATTCGGAGCATTATACGTTGGCGGAGAAGGATGGGGCTATGCTTTTGGGGTGGAAAGATAGGAACTTGATATCAGCTTCTGCTTGGCACTGAGATTATGATATATAGAGGCATATAATAAGATTATGATATACATTATGAGAGTTGTGGATAGCGAGTTTTCTTTATAGTTTTATTTTATTTTTTGTTTAATAGATTCTTTTATATATGTTGAGATGTTAAAAGAAATGTAGGAGAACCTATTGGAGATTACTTAGATCAGATGTTATATAATGTATCATAGTTGTGGAATCCAATGGCTAATCATGTGCTATAACGCAGAGTTCTTTTTTCATTATATTACTCTAAGCAAGCATGTGATGTATTCTTTAAGTTTGCAATGTATGGACCAATGTTTAGTTTGTCATATAGAATACCCCGAAAGAAAGCATATCTTTTAATTGTAGTATGCGATTTCTTAATTATAATTATAGTTTTCTATTACTTGAATTTTCACATTTGGAAGAAGAAAACGTAAGGTTTGTTATACCTTTTGTTTAAATTTAGACTCACAAATAATTTGTTCTAACCCTTAGAGTAGGATTAGAACCCGAAAACAAATAAAAAAAATACTACACCTAAGAACACCAATTATTTAATGTGGTTCAGTTATAAAATATAGCCTATATCCACAAAGACTACCAACAAATGTTTCACTTATAAAATAACAATTACACACTCAGTTCTCATTTATCCGAAAATCTTAAGTGTCTTCTCACCAAGTTTACAAGAGAATTCTCTCACTCTCTCTTTAATCTAGTCTTGTACCTAAAAGTGTACAAAATATGATTGCCCAATATCTTTATTTACAGAGATCAATAAGCTAGAATCATAAGCCTACTAGAATTATATCTCTATGCCTTATCTTACGTACAAGAGTATAATGCACAGCTTATACAAGAGTCTTAAGCTATTCAAACTCTTTAAATAATCACACCTAGCCTTAGAGTCCAAAGTGCACTAATAGCCACTCACGTAACAATCAGGTGAATAACGACCAACTTGTGCCAAAGTGAAATACCAATGTTCACGAAGGATGCCACGATGGCATGGTAAAAGTAGTACTAAAATATATTTGGTAGCTAAATTACCATCACACAGTTGTCCTTGTCCACATAACAAATACAAAGGTCACACTAATGTGCAGACGAAAATATACTTCAAGAAAAAGAAAGCCCAAGCAAACAAAAATACTCTCTTTTTTTTTTTTTCTCCTGCTACGAATTAATTTCAGAAAGTAAAGTTTCACTCCAAAAACATTACTTGTAACGAAGCTGTTGGGTTAGAGTTAGAAGTAGACAGAAGACATTAATAACTTTCTAAGTAAGTAAAAGCAAAGGTTTAATTGAGAATTAAATACAAGGAGCAAATTGTAATATTCATATAGTAAAAAAAAGAAAATGACATTCTCTATGACCTTATAAAAATACTAAAAATACGACATTCTCAAAATAATTATTTCTTGTAATAAATTCAGTGATATTTTTCTAAATATTTTAGTTAGTAGAAACTGAGAAATTTCTTGAAACTAATTTAGTTTATTGTAACCAATAATCAAATTCTAAATAAACTAATTTGATTACCTTATCAAAAACCAGAAAACAAAAGTTATTGGACACTAGAAAAAAATGTTACTTGAAGCTAATTTCGTTTACTAAAAACCGAGAAACCAATTTAGTTCGTACGAAAAAGTAATTATTTTAAGAAGATCATATTTTTTGCATTATTTTTAAAAACTTAGGTATAAGTGTCCAAATACCAAAGATATTGTACACCTTAAAACAAAAAATAATTAATCAATACGCTAGAAGCTTCATGGGCTTAACCCCAAAAAAAAAGGTCTTATAGCAAGATAGACAAAATTACCAACAAAAAGTGATTAATAGAATAAAAATGCTAAAAAACATAAATAATGGGAATTAAATAAAGAAATGATATTTTTGTGATTTTTTTTATTTAAATAATAAAAATAAAGCAACGAAAAATAAGAGAAAAGATAATTCAATAATAAAATACGCAAAGCATCGAGAATCCCTTATATCTTTCATTCACCAATTCAAATTTTGATTCAATTATTCAAAAAAAAAAAAAAAAGATTTAAAGCTCAAAATGATTTATCAAATGCATTTAAATAAATTTATTCCTCGCATTGAATGCAAAACAATTGTTATTACAAGTTATCCTAAATCAACAAAACACCTTTGCAATTTGTAGTAAAAGACCAACTTGTAAAATAATTTGAATAAAACAATTGTATGAGAAAATTGCATAAATAAAGCATGACTAATACTTATATAACATTTGCACACAATATTTTGATAAAAATGAAGAAAGATGAAGAGGAATTATTTATTCAAATGCATAAACATTACAAATCATGAGAATCAAAATCTAATTGGATTACTCAACATGTAAGATCAACTCTAACCTCACCAAAAGAACTCTAGCGTAGCTTGCAAAGCATTTTTCACAAATTCCAACAAGAAAAGATGAAAAATAATGCAAGACTCTCTCTCTCTCTCTCTCTCTCTCTCTCTCTCTCTCTCTCTCTCTCTCTCTCAAATGAACAGAAATTTTGCTCTCTTCTCTAAAAATTGGGTCTCTTGAAATAGTGCCTGGCACCTCGTCTTATAGTGCAAGGAGGGCCAAAATTTCCATGTCTTCTTCACCAAAAATCAGCTCCAAAATCTCTCCATTTCTTCCATCACAATCAGTCCTTTAATTCTCTCTGTCTTGTAGCTAGACAACATTCTCAAGCCAAGTACAAGATAAAGGTTGGTGGCAGCCTTTAATTGATGAGATTGGATATTGAATTAATCATGGATTCACATTGGTTTATTGACTCCAAATAGGCAAGAAGCTGCTGATTTGTTTGGTTGACACATGCCTCCAATATTGCTGGCAAGGAGCTAGCATGATTGGAATTTGGAATTTGTTGAAGTGGGCTTTGGCCTGAAGACACAAATGGGCAAGGATTGATGAGAGGGGCCGCAAGATAAAAGAGGCTTTGAAACTTCTGGGCCGAGAGATGAAGCTAAACACGGGCTGGGCAATTGCTTTGAGCAAGAAACTATTGGCCCACTTTTTTTGGAGTGGACTGTTGCAAATATATCAAGAAGAATAAATCAGTTGCAATAACACCAAAACTAAATCAATGCAAAATGCTAACTTTTATGACATGAAAAATACATTAAAGAGCAGAATAATTTCAATGATTACAATTGTAAAAATAAATAAATAAAATTATCTTATTAACCACGTATTTTTGACAACTGCAATTAATTTGTTAATATTAAAAGTGCATTTTCGTGTATAATCATAGACCAAGTATAAAAATACATATACTCAACAGTGTAGCAACCAAAAAGTGAAAAATTTCCAAAAAAAGGGGCACACATACTCTAATTTCCTTTTTTTTTTTAATTATTATTACATACTAATTTCCCTCTTTTCTTTTAAATAAAAAAGAGGGAAGATGTAAAGCTACTTGCATCATCGTGGGCCTGAACCCTAGACAAAAGGATAACCAACTAGATCTTCAATGGCCCTAAAACACAGAGAAGGATGAAAACCATCTTCATGACCCGAAACCCTAAGCAAATGACCAACTTCTTCAAGGGCCATCTTGTAAACTAAACAACGAAAATAGAATAATAACTTCCCATTTCCTTCTATATTTATCACTTGAATGATTTGTTTTCTTAGATTTCAATTAATAAGTGGAAATAAAACAAATGAAATAAACATATTGAACACATCAATCAAGTTATTTTGCTAAATATTTTGTCAAGATAGTAGCTTTACTCAATTAACTATTTCTTTAAAAAAAAAAGGAGGCGGCTATAGTAGGGGTGCGCCCCTACGTAAGGCCCCTGTTTATACACCGTTTGATGGGAATCTGTGGGGAATCTGTTTATACACAGATTCCCATCAAACGGTGTATAAACATGGCTTTACGTAGGGACGCCCTTATTATAGACGCGCAAAAAAAAAAATGAAAACTTCTTCTTTAGGGTTTTTTTTTTTTAAATGTACTTAATCGTTAAGGGAATTTTTTATATACTTCAGTCGTTAACTCTTGCCATGATACTCGATACTAGTTAGCTAATATGCGTGCCAACTGTGGATTGGTCCACTCAATTTTAACCGTGATTAGAGCTAGGCTAAAAGAGTATTACTCCATCTTGACTATGGTTGATTAGCATCAATTATTATGTAAATTACCATGGCAGGTCGATATATTAATTAAGCACGTTTTATATAAATGTTTTCCTTCTGCTGCTGTATATAGTTCTAGTGGTCAGGAATTTTTCATAGGACACTGTGTTGCTTTTATAATGGAAAGGTACATTCATATCCTGTGGTGTACATCAATCAAGTACAGATTCTAGAGAATTCATTATAGCTTACAACATATATTTTTCTATACGTATCCTCCATCTCAGGTTCCGAGGTCCAAATTATGACTCGTTAAGCATTTTAAAGATTATTTGGAGCCAAAAGATCTAATATTGTCCCGCGAACTTTTTAAGGACTTTGGAGCCAAGAGATCTAAAATTTGTGGTTCTTATAATCCATTGACATTGTAATATATATGGTATGGCATGCATGCTAGAGGTGGCAAAACGGGCCGGGCCAAACGGGCCGGCCCGCCAATTTGGCCCGCACAGGCCGGCCTGCCAAAATAATTTTTTTTAATATTTTTCAAAAAGTATTTTAAAAAGTATTTAAATATAAAATTTTTTCTAATACTTATAAATACATATTCCCTTACTTTGTTTTTCACACTTTCAAATTTCAATCTAATTCTAAATAATTTTCTTAAAATTTTTATTTTAAACTTTTTTATCAACTTATATACTTTTAGCTTATTTAATTATTTATAAATTTTTTTCAAATATGAAAAAAAATATCATATTATTTATATATTTATATACAATTTATTTTTAAATTTCTAATAATTTTAACTAATTATATAAATAATAAACTTATTTTTAAATTTTTTTACAAATTTAGGCTAAGAACGGGCCGGTCCGGGCCTACGAGCCCGTCCGGGCCTACGGGCCGGGCTCAATTTTTGAAATTCCGGGCCGGGGCCCATTTTGCCACCTTTAATCCATGCACGTACGTTTCTTCCTCTGTCCGTACAATACTTATTTTTCAAGTTTCGAAAATTTTAGTCTGACCGTGTCACCAACGAGCTTATATTTGGGGTATGATGTGACCAGGTTACCTGTGACACTTTAGTTTTTTGGAAATATCTGTGATCTATGATCCACATATTAATATTTTCGAAACTAACCCTAATTATCATATTATATATGTAAAATTACTTTGATATTTTAATTTCTTCAAGAAACTTCAAACTAGGGGATGTGCAAAAAACACTTTAACCCGACCAACCCGAATAACTCGACCAACCCGATTCCGAATAACCCGACCAAAAGGTAACCCGAGTTGAATTCGGGTTAATAAATGCCAACCTGAAATTACAATGGTCGGGTTGGACGGTTTTGACAATCCGCCCAATGTAACCCAACTCGACCGAATAAGATATATTCTTATTTTTTAATTTATTTTTAAATATATATTATATAAAAGTCAAAAAATTAAGAAAAAATAATTAATAAAATATTAAAATTATATTTATAAATACTAAGTCAGGTTAACCCGACCAACCTGGTTAATAATTTGGTCGGGTTACAAATTTAAAATTTTAAAATTGGGCGGGTTTCGGATTGCAAAAATGCAACTTGAAATTGATTGGGCGGGTTGGACGGGCGGGTTAACCCGCCCAACCCGACCGATGCTCACCCCTACTTCAAACTACTTTAGTCACTACCGTCGGTCTCGATCCGGACCCCCAGCGGCGGTGCCTTTCCTCGACTAGGGTCGAAACTTTCAACCGTGGTCAAACTTGTTTGGTCGCCTCTTCTGGTTGTTCCGATTATTTTTCCACTGGTGGCCGAAAAATTTCAAATCTGGTCGAAAATTTTTGATTGGGATCGAAGCCATCGGTCAAACTTTTCGACTGGCGTTCACCGTAGTCGAATAATTTCGATCCTAGTTGAACATGATCGGCCGTCTTCCTAGCAGCACCTTTGTCACTTTTGATTTTTTTGATTTGTTCGAAAATTTTCGACTAGGGTCGAGTTAGAAATAATTTTGAAACTCCGAAATATTCATTAAATGACACGGCAATAAAAGTCTTATTTTTGTAAAAAGTAATTTATAAGTTATCATTTTTTTTTATCACATGTATTAAAAGAGGGCCAGAATTGATAATCCCCTTAACTTTATGGAATAATTTGTTCAATTTTGCATAGTGATCTTATATCTAGATTCAAGCACATGTTTTCTTTGGCAGATAATCAATTAATAAATTTTGTTTCATAACATAATATTAAATGTTTTTTAAAATAAGAATAGTAATTGTTGTAAAGTGTAAGTATAAATTTATATTGTTGAATTGAGAAAATTGTTTGCCCTCACCTAAATATTAAAATATTAATAATGTTACATATATTGACAAATTATCTGGTTAGTAATAAAAATTACTTGATTGATGTTACATCATATAATTGACTATTAATTGTATGCTTTTATTTATTTATTTATTTTTCTTTTTTTATAGTCCCACTGATTAACTTCCACCTAAACCACCACATTATTCAACACCATTGGAAATAAAGAGGTTAAATCCAGACCTACATGTGACAATAGATAAATTTGTAGGAGATATCTCACGACATAAATGAAAAATAGAATGAGTGTATATAGACAGACATGAATGAAAAAAGGAATGAGTGTATATAGATAATTGTTATGATTTTGCCGTATTTATGGTTTAATAAGCGAAAAGCATAATTTTGAAATAAAATTATAAAGAAGAAATGAAGTAGTCGGTTAGAAATTTTGAAAACAATTTCTCATTTTGTTTGGTATTTCCTTGTAGTAGTATGGCCTTCATCATGCATGGTTAGGAAAAATTTATGGTTGATACTTCAGTACTACTCATAGTCCAGAATTGGATCAGCTCTAAATATATTTACAAATTTATAGCCACACAATATTGTTTTATGTATAAAAATAGTATTATTATTTTATGTGAAGCAGGCGTAGTGCTTCAAAATAAGAACGAACACAACAGGCGTACTACAACTGATGGCCATGATAAAAAGGACCATGACTTAAATGTGTGTAGTAATATACAGAGCAACAGTAAGGCCAATAATTCATATACATGATTAATGTGTCAGATGTCAATGTCGCCAGGCTTTGTGGATCGGCTCACATTCCGAAGAAAAAGTATAATATGAGTCCGGCCCAAGTCCATATTATGTGGGTTTGAGCCGACCCGTTATATATAGTAGGAGCCGGGCTGAGCCTTAGTCATAGGCCCACGTGCCCAGCCCGGCCCGTATTTAGTCATTCTATATATAATTTTAAGGGATGGCTACGGTAGGGGCATCCCTACGTAGGGTCATGCCTTAATTATCGTTGGATGGGAATCTGTGGGGAATAATGGGAATCTGTGGAGAATCTATTTATATACAGATTCCCATCTAACGGTGAATAGACAGGGTCCTACGTAGGGGCGCTCCTACTGTAGACGCGGCCTTTAATTTTAAATATTTTTTTTAATTAAAATTTTAAAAAATCTTAATTAATTTTTTTCATTTATACGCTTTTAATGTTATTTATTTACTTATTTTTGTTTATTTTTAATTTATTTAAATTTTAAAAAAATATAAATGTGTTTTAGGCCCATATTTGATATTTTAAAGGGGCTTATAGAAATGTAACCAAATTTTAGGTACAATTTCAGTAAATGTCCCTTTGTCAAATATTATAGCAAAATGTCCAGTATATATGCTTATATACCAAGTGTAAAATTTTATATACAAAGTATAAAAAATTATATACCCAGTGCATTTTAGTACAGTAATTAAAATTGGTATATATGTATGTGTATCTATCAAGTGTAAAAATATATATACCTGAACATTTAGTTATAAAATTCTAAAAGTGGACATCTACTTAATCAAATTTAAGATCTTGGTCATGGACTTAAATTTTTCTATTTTAAAATATAGAATAACAATGAAATTAGGCCCACATTGTGGCCCATATTCAGCTCGCATAGGCACAGCCCACTTAAGCACGATCCACTTAGTCCCACATAAAATGTGAGTTAGGTCTGTGGGCCGTACTAAACCCCTTAATAAGAATATGGAACCGGCCCATATTTTAGGCGGACCGGGCCTAAACACGGCATAAAGTCCTCATGAGCCCGATCCGGCCCGGTCCACTTTGAATCTCTAGCTCAGCCCCTTCCCTTGCTTATAATTATAAATAGTATATGCCCTTAAGTGACCATCTGCGCCACACTCAAAACCACACAAATCAACAAATCAGATTAAGTAGTATTACTTAAAATCCCAAATCATCCTTCAACAACAAACACCGAATTTTAATAATTATGTCTAGTAGTCTAGTTTCCGTGTTATCATCCCAAAATGCTCAACACGAAACTGTGCGACCAACAGCAAGTTTTCATCCGTGCATTTGGGGAGACCAGTTCCTTAACTACACTACTGGGGACGTCTTGGTACGTACAAAATTGCCGTGTGCTAGCATATATCACTTACTTTTGTTTTCGCACTCTTCTATACTCTTCTATACTGTTTTGTTTCACTGTTTATATAACGTGTAGAGCCTACTAAAATATCTGATATTTTGATAACATAGCAAGTCAGTGTTAGAGTCTCAGTGTCAATTAATGAGACAATACTCACGATAGAAGAGTTAGTAGAAGAATGCTGCTAGCACTTGTAGGTATTGCTGCTAGCACTCGTACGTATTATTATTATTATTAATAATTCCGTTACTAGTGAATCCCTGTTACATATATATATATATATATCTTGCTTATATATATGTATGTCCTTCGTTGGCCTTTCTGTTCTAGAGTTTTAACCAAAAAGTAAATAAGAGTAACGAATATAACTTTTTAATTAAGAAGATTACATATTAATACGTAAGCTTTCGATCTTATAATTTATACTAACTTAAATGAGGCTTTGAAAATAGTATTTTAAGGACCATATACAACTAATATGTGCACATGTGTGCTACTGCAACAGAAAATTCAGGAGCGTAGGCAAAAGCAAGTTGAAGAATTGAAAGAAGTGGTGAGGAGGGAGGTATTTGGGGTTGCTGAACGTGATGTCTCGAATCAGATAAAGTTGATTGATGCAGTTCAACGGCTGGGATTGTCGTACCATTTTGAGATAGAAATAGAAGAAGCACTAAAACACATATATGCTACAAATCATGGCTGCCATGATGATTATGGTCAAGATTTATGTGATGTTTCTCTTTACTTTCGAATACTACGTCAACATGGATTTTATGTCCCATGTGGTGAGTCTCAACCAGGCCACATGCATTTGGTATATTTGATTGCATGTGACATTTGAATTCATTTTGGATACAAGCCGTACCTCCAAATCTTCTGAACTTAATTAAGTCAATTTTTCACTCTAGTCCTTAAAGATACATTGTTTGGAATTTCGTCCCTATGTTTAACTAGTGTAGATTTTTTTTTTTTAAAAAAAACTAACGAGAAGAAAAAAAATAAAAAAAGACACTTAAGAAGTAGGAACTTAACAAGAACGTAAACAAACATAAATATCTTTGGAATTTTCATTGTTTTCAGTCCCTAAAATCAAAGTGTATTACTTTTTGAGTTCATAGATACGCAAGTTTATATATAATAAATAGCTATGTGAGAGTTGAGGCATTACCATGACACCCATCTTTATTTTTTCTCCCTCTAAGCAGACGTATTCAACAAATTCAAAGATGAGAGGGGTAACTTTCAGGAGTGTTTGGTAAGCGACATCCAAGGTATGCTGAGCTTGTATGAAGCTTCTCATTACGGGTTACATGGGGAGGAAATATTAGACCAAGCCTTGGTTTTCACTACCTCTCATCTTAAATCCATGGCTACCCAAACAAGCAATATTTCTTTAGCAGAAAAAATTTCTTGTGCCTTAATGCGACCTTTGCAAAAGAGCCTAGAGAGGTTACATGCCAGGCATTACATGTCCATTTACGACGACAAAACATCACATAACAAAGCTTTGTTAGAACTTGCAAAATTGGATTTCAACCTTTTACAATCTATGCACAAAAAGGAGCTTAGTGAGATTTCAAGGTATATTTACGTTGCATGTTATTTTTGATAACTTTAAGAATTGAATTAGAGAAAACAAACAACTAGGATTTCTTATTGCATAATACTCTGAAAATACATCAGAAAAAAAGAGTTTATATAGACTAACAAACAGATAATAAAAAGACTAAAATACCCTCACTAAAGATAAATAATAAAAACTTAAATATAATCTAACAATTTTTAACCTATATTTCATACATAGATCATTTGTCGGGATTTGTTAAGTAGTTTCAAATCTTTGTAACTAATTCTCAATTGTTTTGTTTCCAGGTGGTGGAAAGAATTAGACTTTAGTTCAATGCTACCTGTAAGAGATAGGATTGTGGAGCTGTACTTTTGGGTGATGGGAATGTATTTTGAACCACAATACTCCCTTGGGAGAAAGATTTTAACAAAAGTGATTGCCTTGTCATCAATCTTGGATGACATCTATGATGCATATGGAACTTTTGAAGAACTTGAGGTCTTTACCGAAGCAATTGGGAGGTATAATTTCGTCATTATAACAAAGTGATCCTATTAATATTGTTCTTTTTTTTTCTTCCTAATTTTCAATTTCTACTCTAAATGTACTCAAAATCTTTCAGGTGGGATGTTAATGCCATGTATAAACTTCCAAAATATATGCAACTATTCTATCAGACAATTCTTAATGTCTTCGAAGAGTTTGAAACAAAGGGGACAGAGGATGAAGTATACCGAGTTCACTATGTGAAAGAAGCGGTATGTATGAGACAACTTAATCAATTTTTGCTTCTAATGAATTGGTCTCTTAGGATTGTCTTCAATTTAGTTTCTCTCATGTATTCTCATTTCAATTATTTCCTCATCATATGAATTATCAAATTACACACTAGTAAGCCTAGCAATATTAATTAGTGCATTAAAGTTGTTCCACTCTTGGGGGTCCTTTTGTCTATTAAATTAGTAACACTCTTTAGCTTCGATTTTATGCCAGTTCAAAGCTCTGTCAAGAGCTTACTTTGATGAAGCCAAATGGTTACACCAAGAATATATCCCAACCATTGAGGAACATTTGAGAGTTTCATTGCCTTCTACTGGTTTATACTTGCTTGCAGCTGCCTCATTAGTTGGCATGGGAGAAGCTGGGACAAAAGGAGGCCTTTGAGTGGTTGTTTAACGATCCCAAGATCGTTAGAGCTTCGTCTATCATTTGTAGACTCATGGATGACATTACTTCCCACAAGGTATGTATACATATACATATACATAGGTATTATAAACTATACGCCATAACTGCTAATAGAACACTCCTCAGTTCGCAGATGACCAGTGCTGCCACATGACAAACTAGCTATACAAATAAAGTTAATATATTTCATGTTGCTAAGTAAGTGGTAATAGTTTCATTGCCAATGATAATGTTAATTTTTACGTACTAAAACCTGGGAAAAAAAAAAAAAACTAAGTATAAGTCTATGTACTTAAGAATTTTGTCACTGGTGATAGAACACTCCCCTGTCCCATTTTGTAGAAGAACAATATATGGGACATGTCAATATATGAAAATGAAATATATATATTTTTTATTATGTGACAATACTCATAGGTATTATACGCGAGTGCTGATAATAATATCATTACCATTAATGATGATGTCCAGTAACGCTTCTTAATTTACATGCTAGAACATATTATTATAAAAAAAGTAATTAGGGATCTGTAATCGCAGTTTGAACAAGAGAGAAAACATGTTGAATCTTCAGTTGAATGCTATATAAAACAATATGGGGTGACAGAGGAAGAGGTACGAGATGTGTTCAATAAGCAAATAGAGAATGCGTGGAAAGATATAAACCAAGAGTTCCTGAGACCAACCACTGCCCCAGGGCCTATTCTTATGCGTGTACTTAACTTTGCAAGAGTGATGGATCTACTTTACAAAGAGGATGATGGCTATACACGTGTAGGAAAAGTGACCAGAGATGGAATTGCCGCTTTGCTTATAAATTCAGTCCCATTATGAGTAGTACTACTCTTAATTTAAGTTCACTATATAGTGCATTAATTGGTCACAGACGCTGATTTAAGGGTGTATTATGCCGTTTCTTATTTATTTATTTATCTATTTTTGAAATATATCTATAGCCGAATTTTGTTCTGGTAGTTCATGGAACATTTTTACCAGAACATCTACTATGAAAAAAAAAATTATATATTTTTTTACTTGGAAATTTTGCCGAAGTGATGGAATACTACGACAGCTGAATAGAGCAGACCAATATGCCATATGTAATATATAGAAAGTATATTTTATTTAAGGATGTGTGTATTATCACTCCTCTTTTTTTTTTTTTTTCCCTCCCAATTCCTACTAAATAAACCCCTCGTTACTTACACATAAAATGAAATAAAATAAAATAAACCCCTTATTAAAATTTAAATCTTTAAAGTTTTCTCTCCCTACACGTTTAAAATGTAAATTCCAAAATTAGACAATAAAAACTCAATGAATATTTTTTCTCAGATACATCAATAAGTTTTAAAGGGCCACTCATCTGGAGTTTTATTCAACCTTTTGTATTTTTAAATAAAGGTTATCTTTCTAAGATTTAAAAGAGTAAAAACTATCAAAAAAGATTTTCTTTGTCCCTTCTCTACTACAAAATTTGGAGGGGGTAAGTTGTTATTTAATGTTAGGATTTAAATATCCAATATTCTTTTTACCTTTTCTTTCCATCTTTTTTTCCCCCTTTTTCTAAGATATTCGTAGTCATGGAGTTCTTAAGTTTCAATTTAGGTGATGTAGATATAAAATAAATTTATTAAAAAATTATATTGTTATTATTATTTATGATTATTTAGATTTATTATTAGTTATTATTTAATTTTGGGTAACTAGATTTAAGTTTCCTGTTTCTATTAGACACAAAGTAGATTTTAATTTATGATGTATCTATTGTCGCCCCTCTTTTTTCTCTCCCTATCCCCTTCTAAATAAACCCATTGTTGCTTAAAAAAGGAAAGAAAGAAATAAAATAAAATAAACCCCTTATTTAAATACCCCAGTAAGTTTTAAAGAGCCACTAATCTGGAGTCTTATTCAATCTTTTGCAATTTTAACTAAAGTTTATCTTTCTAAGATTTGAAAGACTAAAAACTATCAATTTTTTTTTCTTCGTTCCTTCTTTACTACAAAAGTTGGAGGACATAAGTTGTTATTTAATGTTACAGTTTAAATATCCATTCTTCATTTTACCTTTTCTTTCCTTTCCTCCCACTACTTTTCTCTAAAGCATTTGTGGTCATGAAGTTTTTAATTTCAATTTAGGGCTCTTAATTTATTATGTCTAAATCCTAGCTTATAATATCTATTAGACCTTTCTACATATCCAATGAAATACTCACTAACGTTCATTGGGTCCAGTTTCTTCTCTTGTGAGTTATAAACTCTTACTTCAGACGAGTATCCCCAAATACGTA
Organism: Trema orientale; assembly: GCA_002914845.1. Classification (NCBI taxonomy): domain Eukaryota; kingdom Viridiplantae; phylum Streptophyta; class Magnoliopsida; order Rosales; family Cannabaceae; genus Trema; species Trema orientale. The sequence continues at coordinate 257,671 of JXTC01000414.1, forward strand.
TATATTGCAAACTCAGCTTCCAACATTTAGATAACTTAAATGGCATCTTTAGGACTGTCTTGGTTAGAACTTGGTTCCATATATACACTACCATTTTAAGAGCTTCAATCCACAATGATTTAGGAAACTTGGAGCTGCTAAGCATACTCTGTACTATGTCCTATAATATTTGGTTTCGTCTTTTTGCTACACTACTCTGGTCTAGCGAACAAGGCATAGTATATTGGGCAACTATCCTATGCTTTTGAAGAAATTTTGCAAATGGACCAAATGCTTGTTCATCCTCAGTGTATCTACCATAATATTCTACACTTCTATTTGTTCTCAGAATCTTAATTTGCTTTCTCAAATGTTTCTCTACTTTGGCCTTAAAAACCTTAAAGACATCTAATGCTTCGTCCTTGTTATGAAGCAAATAGAGATACACGTATCGTGAATAATCACCTATGAAAGAGATGAAGTATTTTAGACCATACGAGTCCATATCTAGGCTACAAATGTCTGAATTTATGATCTCTAATATGTTAGTGCACTTTTGGGCACCTTTCTTTGACTTGTTGTTTTGCTTTCCCTTTATGTAGTCTACACAAGTGTCAAAATCAGTTTAATGTAAAGTACTAAGTACTCCATCATTTACTAATCTCTTAATTCTTTCTATAGAGATCTGTCCCAATCTCTAGTGCCACAATATAGAGGATTCTTTATTCATAACACATCACTTGGTACCAGCATGAACATGCATAACATTATTAATAATATTATTTTGCAAATCAAGAGAAAAAAGACTATTAGACAATGTAACATTCCCAACAAGATTAGATGTATAAAATAAATTGAAATTTGTTTATGAAAAATTTAAAGAATATCCGGAAGATACAGGTCTTGAAACCGAAATCAAGTTCCTAGTGAAACTTGGAATATAGAATGTCTTTTCCAAATTCAAAATAAAATAATTATTTAAAACTAAAGTGCATGTTCCAATAGCCTCCATATATGAAAGCATCTTATTTCCTGAAAAGATATGCTTTGTTCATTTCCCATTGGCTTCCTTAGATTTCGTATAACATACAAGGTATTCGAAATATGGATTATAGAACTAGAATCAATCCACCATGTTTTATGATTAACATCAACCTTATTATATTTATAAGTAACAAGTGGGACTGGATTTCCTTTCTTCTTAAGCCATTTTTAAAATTTAGTATAATCCTTCTCAATGTGTCCCTTCTTTTGGCAGAAGAAACACTTTGATTCCTTTTTAATATCAGTTTGAGGCGGTATTTTACATTCCTTCTTCTGTTTGGCTTGTTTCTGATTCTTTTCTTGTGTTACCATTAATGCACTTTTACCCAGTTCTATTGCCAACCTCCTTTCTTCTTGAACACACATGGTCATGAGTTCATTGATTGACCATTTATCCTTATGTGTGTTGTAAGATATTTGAAGAGTCTGTATTATCATGGAAGGGTGTACAAGATATAATGCACAAGAAAAGATTCGGACATCTCAATCTCAATACTTTTCAATTGAGTCACAATGTTCTTCATTTGCATAATATGCTCACACACACATTTCACACTAGTGAGCTTTAAAGATGAAAACTTCATAATCAGGATGATGGCAAGTGCCTTATCTGAAGTCTAAAATTGAGCTCAATAGCCTTCAATAATGCCTTGACATTGTCAGGTCGATCGATTGAACTACGAATGCCAGCAGAGATATATGAACATCACGTTGAGGTGATTAGATTATTCCCATTATTTGTAAAGAGCAATTTGAATTGTGGTGCTGGTTTCAGTAATCATTAGTTTGTCTTTCTTTATAGCATAGTCAATATCCATACACCATAAGTGAAGAAGAATTCTCTCATTCCAAACCTTATAGTTATCACTTTTCAGTTCGAAAATGTCACATGTTGAATCAAAAAAATTTGCAGGTCGCATGACTGCATAAAATTAAACATACATGCTTATATTTCAAAATTCGGAGACTAACAAACATATATCATGTTTTACCAATATAAGTAATATTTCAAAATTATGAATCTAGTGACATAAAACTTGCTTGTAGGCTAAACTTCTAATTCAATTATATCTATCTATTACTTTATGATAAAAGTATCAAATTATGTTCATTTTCCTAATTCCTACAGGTAATTAAGAAATATAATCTAATATTCTACTCTAATTAATCATTAAAAAATAAAAAAATTCCTGTGAGATATAATTTATTATATCAAATGTGATTAATCACAATTAATATCAATTTTCTATATGTGATCCTAAAACACTTGATATATAATTTTCTATAATTAAAGATGCTCTGACTAAACTCTAGTTAATTAAAACTTATATAGATCACTAGACATTTAATTTTATTCACAAAAAGTTTTCATATAAATTGCATACTATAATAGACAATATTTACAAAATATGAACAATATTTAATTTTATGCACTAAAATTATATTACAAATTTGCATGAAAATCAATAAATTAAACATACAAAATAATTATAATTCAAGCACATAAATTTCCAAAAATAAAATTTCACATAAATCCAAGATTATGAAATTTAATATCACAAAATAATATTCCTAAAAAGCTAAATATATGAATATTTTATAAAAGCGCAGAATTAATGAAATTATAAAAAATTATCAAAATTGCGAAAATTCACACAAATACCCATATATTAATTTTTGGAATTTTGCTTTTTGAAAATCTGATGCCATGAAAACGACATGTCATTTTGCATGAGGACTATTGTTTTTTTTTGTTGTCAAAAACGACATGTCGTTTTGTAATTTCCTTAAAAACGACGTGTAATTTTTCTATTGACAAAACGACATGTTATTTTTTTGAATAATATATAAAAGCGATAGATCAAAAAGCCTAGGAGGAATGGCATGTCATTTTGTGAATTGAAGAAAATGACATGTTGTTTCTTTAAATGGTAGAACTGAAAATCAGAAAAAACGACGTGTCGTTTTTCATCGTCTTTAGCGTTCTTATGGGTCTTTTTGACATAATCTTGACCTATTTTCAGATCTGTTTCGGATAGACCTGTTTCTGATCTGACTTGTTCTCAGGCTTTCAGACACCAAATTCGAAGTTTCAAATTTCAGAAATATTAGAAAATCAATTTTCTAATGATTTCTTATGTCATTTTTCATCAAAAAACTCTGAAAAACAAACTTTGATTTTGAAACCATTATTCGGATATACAAGCAAAAAAAATTCCAGATTTCAAAATAATCAAGGCAGAAGCTGATCAACTGTACTAATGTGAGATTAAATTAATGATCTAATTATGCTATAACAACCAAAACAACATATTACATCATATGCGGAAATGAAAAGGACCGAAAACATATCTCTGGCCATTAATGTTGCTAGGGAATCCGGAAATTGAGTTTATTTTATTTTAGTGAGTGTTAAGGTGCTTCTAAAACCTTTTGAGTCTCAGAAAAATGATGGTGTAAAACTAAAGGAGAGAGTGAATAATTTTAGGGACCCAAATAAGCTCGTATATATATAGAATCTGTCCATCAGAGAGTCTATCAAAATTTAATCCCATAGATTATGAGATTATGGTTATAATTAGACAATTATTAGTGGATTCTAATAATTGATACAATCACACAAATGGTAGGATTTATGGGCACCAATCGGCCATATTAATATTTTGATATGTTCACGCTAAAATGGCTAATGCCAAAAAATGGAAAATTCTTACATATTATATATAGAGTACATAGTATTTACGAACCCTGGGAGAACATGCCAACCATTGGATTCACGTGCATCAATTAGCCTCCACTCATTATTTTCGACAATAAGCGATGAAAATAATAATAATAATATATAAAAACAACAACAGCAGAAGAACCTTCTCTAAATATACATACAACTTTCAGACATAGGAGATACAGATTTCTGATAGAAATTCTTCGGTTTTTTTTTTTTTTTTTTTTTTTTGTGATTTGTACAATATATTTTATTTGAGTAATACTACACATCTTAAAAAGTAATCTGACAAATGTAGCAATATATATTTGGTTAACATTTATTGAATGCTCTTTTTTTTAGTCCACTTATTAACTGCCACCTAAGTTGTCATATTATTCAACTTATTTTGTCAAGATAACTTATTTCTTTTTTTTTTTTTAAAGGAAATTAGGTGAAATACACCTTTATAATAGTGGGTTTTAGAAAATACACCATCTCAATAGTTTTTAGATGAAATACACCCCGTTTAAAAAAGGGTATAAAAAGACTTATATACCCTTAAGTCGAGAGCGCCAGATATAGGTGTCGAAAGCTAGAAAAAGTGTCTAAAAACTTGACTAGAAAAAAAAGTATATTTAAGTGTTTAGTTCAAGACAGGACTAAATAAGGTGTCGAGAGTAAGACCAAGTTATCTAGAAACTTGACAGGAAAAAAAAGGGTACATTTGAGTATTTAGCACCAAACAGAATTAGACAAGGAGTTGAGCCGCACTAGACATAGTGTCGAGTCGCACTAGACAAAGTGTCTAGCAACTCAACCTCCTATGTCTAGCTGGAATGTAGACTATTGATGAGATAAGTGATAGAGACATTTTTGTATTAAAATAATTTAAAACTTAAAAATGTGTATACTCATCAAAAAATTATTAGGAGGAGTATATTTCCTAAAATACACTATGTTAAAAATGTATTTTGCAAAGAACTTTTTTTTAAAGGATTTGGTTTTTTATGTTCCCCTTGAGTAGGTGTTTTTTTTTCTTTTTTATAATAAAGTTTCCTGATGAGAAGATTTATTGAAAAATGCAATGTTATTTTTAAAGATTAAATTATTATCACTACTATTATCAATGTCATTATTATTGTTATTATTGATTGCTTGGAGAGTACTAATGCCACTAATTGGACACTAATGTACATATACGTGATATCGACGCCCGTATAAAAATAACGAAAACCATGGATGTACATGGTTTTGATTTATGAGGCCATTATTGGGGTGAAATAATTGATTCATACCGGCTCCACTAACATTATGTTCCTGTTTCTATATAGCGATAGTGTTACACGCTGCAAGGTGCTAGACGTGAAACGCACGTGCAGAGGCAGTATTGTTGACTCCGGTGGGATGACTCCGGAAGTATATACATGAGATCTTCATAGGACGATCAAGATAAAGTTAGGCCAACTCTGCATAATTTGGTCCCAACTCTGCATAAATTGGTCAAGAGTTGGAGCCGTTCCCAGAGGAGCCCAAGGCAGGGCGAAACTGGTCAACATGTATATTTGCAAGACGACTGGCCCAGAAACACGGGCGCCGGGCGAGTGTGATTTATACTTGAGGGATATAATCGTGACAGATAGGATATATTGTAAGAATTAATGTGCATCAAACACAACCAAGGAGGAGGAAACTAAAATGGTTCAAAATCAAATGAACCAATTGCAATATTAAGTAAAGCGTAAAATGGTTCAAAGCGTAAAATTAATCAATATTCAAGGAACAACATTTGCTAATTACACAATATTAACCTACTCCTCTCATACATAATTAAGAAGAGCGGCTAAACATAATTGAACCTTTTTTTTTTTTGGGTAAAACGATAAGCAAATTATCAACTGTTGATTCCATAGAAAGAAGTAGTATAATCACTAATTATGTCTTTCATGCAGTCATGCATTCTGAGCTTGTCACATTATGAAATCCAGTCATCCAGCAATAGTACCTCCTCCCTCCACAACCCCATAAGCACGTAATTTATTTTCTTTTGTCTTCATATTCACCCCAAATCAAAAAACATTTATCAATTTCATGTTTATGTTTAATTTCTTAATTTGTTGTAAATAAGTGAGCTTCATGACAGAAGAAAATTAAGCTTATTTAATTTCGGTACACTTTTGTTTCCGGTTTTTTTTTTTTAAATGAAAATAGTGGTTGAATCTTCTCAATTTCTTTTTTTGAGAAGATCTTTACTTTAATTTTATTTTAAAAAATAAAAAATCAAAATCAAAAGAATATCCAAGTAATTTCGTAAAGAATTTACAAGAGTTTCTTTGAATATTTCCTAAAATATTTACAAGGGCATATTTGAATGTTACTGAAAATTACATCAAGCATTACATCTTTAATCTTAAAATTTGTCTTAAATTGAATATTTCAATTTTCCTCCCCCTTCTCTCTTGTTGCCGACTCTCTTTTTGACAATGTATTCTCTATTATTATTTTCTCTCAATGCTCGATTGATTTTGCATATTCTTAACTTTTCAGCAACGTAAATATTATTGAGCATAAAAAGAAAATAAAAAAATTAAAAAGAAGAAAAAAGGGTTTTTGGCATGTTTAGTCCCTATATTATTAGTAGATTGGCAAAATAGTCCCGAAGTTACTTTTTTTGATAATTAAGTTCTTAAGTTTTAAAATTTTTAGCAATTAAGTCCTTTTTGTTTGTTGATATTAAAATTTTAATGAAATTGAACATGTTTAAGTGAAATAAATATTTGGTATTTCACTAATAATTAGCTTGGAAGGGAGATAGAAAGAAATTTTAAGAGAAAGTTTAAATTTTTGAGAATTTCTAATTTTTAAATTTTTTATATTATTATGTTATTAAATGTTGTTAATTTTTAGTTATTTTCTTTCAAATTCTAACTAATGTCAGTAAAATATTGATTTTGATATACAAAAATCTTTGCATGTGACTTGAAAATGCGTAATTCCATCCAATATTTGAATAATTACTTGCGAAAATGGCTTAATTGCCAAAAATTTTAAAACTTAGAGACTTAATTGCCAAACATAATAACTCAGGGATCATTTGGTCAATCACAAAAAACACAGGGGCCAGTCATGTTAAAAACTAAAAAAAAAGTCCTAAAACTGGAAGAAAATGTGATACTTGTGCAACAATTGAGAATGTGATATGACTCGTCTGATTAGAAGGATAATACTAGGTGTACCAAAATTTATACCAAAATTTTGATACCAACACATGTAGCATTTGAATTGGTACAGTTTAATTGGTGTATTAAAATTTACCACAAATAAATTAATCATATTCACTAATTGAATATTTCCAACTCACATGCCACATTTGTTGGTAAAATTTTTGATACACTTAGCATTATCCGATTAGAAAGTGTATAAGGATAAAAGAGACATATTTAAGTTTATAAAACATAATTGTGGAATTACCACAAAAAAGAGACAAATTAATGGGAGTAGTATCGTATTTTTAGTATTAAAATAGTAAATTGGCAATCACAATTACAAATTTGCATAAATATGAAATATTAGGATATTATTTGCAGAATTGAAAATGGAGATTTTTCTAGGTAATAATGTCAAAAATCAGAGTATATTTTTTTATTAACCAAGTATAACCACCCAAATATAAAACCACAAAATTCAGTGCCCCACCTCCCTTAGGCCGGACAAGACACTTAACACTATTTTTTAGGAGCAATCATCTAGTTAAAATGTCAATTATAAATTAAAAAAGAAAACAGTAAGAAAATAATATATATAATTTTTTATTTTTCAAGATAACTATTTTTCAAGCAGCAGTACTCCTTCCACAACCACATAATCTATATTCTTTTCTCTACCATATATATATGATCCACTCCAAATTGAAAAATGATTGTCAATTTACTGTTTATGTTTCTTAATTTGTTGTAAATAAGTGAGCTCTATGATGAATGTTTGCATTCTGTTTTTGCGTTTTTTTTTTTTAAGTGAAAAGAGTGCGTGGATCAATAATTTCTTGAGAAGATCTTTATTTTTTATTTTATTTTAAGAAACAAAAATTGAAAAAAAAGTGCATCCATTGAACTTCCTTTTACAAGAGTATCTTGGAATATTTCCTAAAATATTTAAATAGGCATATTTGAATGTTACTGAAAAATTCATCGAGAGGATCTTAAAAATCATCACTTGTTTTCCCCTTTTCTTCGGACTCTTTTTGATAATTCAAATTCTATTGTTATTTTCTCTCAATATTGGATTTGATTTGGCATATTATAAACTTGTCATCAATGTAAATATTATTGAGCATAAAAAGAGAATAAAAAATTAAAAGTGGAAGAAAGCTAATATATATATATATATGGGTCATGTTTCAATGGAGATTTTTATTTTTGCTCCATTGATGGGTACTTTCATTTGGACCATTAGATTTTAATCTGATGGTTATAATGATATTAATAATTTTATCAAAAAATAAAAATTTAATTAAATATTTATGACTTATAAAACTAGTAACCTATATGTGACCTATGAGTTGGAATTTTTTTTTTCCAATCCCTTATTCATTATTTTTTCATTTTTCCATTCTATTGTTTATTTTTATTAAAAAATAAATAGAAAAACAAGTAACCGTATATATATGTAGATATTTTTTCTCTAAAGAACTAATTGTATATATATATATATTAAATTTTTCATTAAAAAATGAGTCCTTTTTTATAATTTCAAAACTATTATATATCCCCTAAAAAAAAACTAATATTATGTATATATTCTTAAAAAAAAAACTAACCGTTAATATAAAACTATTAAATACTAATTTTTTATCAAAATTTTTTCTTAAAAAAACATTCTTTCTTTTTTATAATTTCAAAACTAATATTCCCTTTTATTATTTAAAAAAAAACTAACATTACATCTCATATAAAAACAAAATTAATATTATTTATATTCTCAAAAAAATTACTTATTCATATTAGTAGCATAATATGTTCAAATTAAATGAAATTTAAAAAATTAAACTTATAAGTTAAAATAAAAAAAAGAAAAGAAATAAATAAAAAAGAAAAATAATTGAATAAAACATTAATTGATCAAAAATAGATGAAAAAACTTGCTATTGTAGGTCATATTCAACTTGATAATTTTACCCATCCATGGAGAAAAACAAAAATCTCTATTGAAACATCACCCATATATATATGCACAAATCAGGTTCAGGCAAAGAAAGGAAACTAAATGAAAAAAAAAAACACAAAATAGGAAAAGACGTAAAGGAAAAAAATTCCTAAATCCGGAAGAAAATGTGATAGTTGCAACAATTGAGAATGGGACGTGACTCTCGTGAGAAAATGTATGAAGATAGAGAGACACATATTTAAGTGTACAAAGCATAACTGCGTAATTACCAAAAAAAATAAAATAAAAACAGAGACAAATTAATGGCTAGTAGTATCGTATTTTTAGTATTAAAATAGTAAAATGGCTACCACAAGTTACAAATTTGCATAAATATAAAATATTAGGGTATTTTTTTGCGAATTGAAAAATGAAGAATTTGTTTATGCAATAAAGTAAAAAATCAGGGTATATTTTTTATTTATTAACCAAGCATAACCTCCTAAATATAAAACCAATAAATTCAGTGCCCACCTCCCTTAGCCCTAACAAAACACTTACACTATTTTTGAGGAGCAATCATCTAGTTGAAGTGTTAATTATAAATTAAACAAGAAAAATGTAAGAAAATAAGATATAAGTTTTTTTTTTCCCAAGGTAACTATTTTTCAAGCACCAACAGTACCTCCACAACCACATAATCTATATTCTTTTCTCTACCATACCATATATATATGATCCACTCCAAATTGAAAATCTTTGTCAATTCACTGTTTACGTTTCATCATTTGTTTTAAATAAGTGAGCTCTATGACGAAGACAAATTGAGAAATAAGATGAAATATACTCTTTTTATAGTTAATTTTAGAAAATATACTCTTCCCAGTAGTTTTTAAGTAATTACACCTTTTTTTTTTAAAAAAAAATGCCAAAGAACTTAAATACCCTTAAGTCAAAAGGGCTAGATAAAAGAGTCAGGAGCGCTAGACACTATTAAAATAAAAAAACTATTAAAATAAAGGAGACACATATTTTAGTGTACAAAGCATAACTGTGTAATTATCAAAAAACTAAAATAAAAACAGAGACAAATAAGTGGGGGTAGTATCATATTTTTAGCATTAAAATAGAAAATTGGTAATCATAAGTTACAAATTTGCATAAATATGAAATTTTAGAGTATTCTTTTTTTTTTTTTTTTGCAGAGATGAAAAATGAAGAATTTGTTTATGCAATAAAGTAAAAAATCAGGGTATATTTTTTTATTTATTAACCAAGTATAACCTCCTAAATATAAAACCAACAATTCAGTGCCCACCTCCCTTAGCCCTGACAAGACACTTACACTATTTTTGAGGAGCAATCATCTAGTTGAAATGTTAATTATAAATTAAAGAAGAAAAATGTAAGAAAATAAGATATAAGTTTTTTTTTTTTTTTTTCCAAGATTACTATTTTTCAAGCACCAGCAGTACTCCTTCCATGACCACATAACCTATATTCTTTTCTCTATCATATATATATGATCATCCACTCCAAATTGAAAAATCTTTGTCAATTTACTGTTTATGTTTCTTCATTTGTTGTAAATAAGTGAGCTCTATGACAAAAGAAAATTGAGAAATAAGATAAAATACACTCTTTCTATAGTTAATTTTAGAAAATATAACCTTTCGAATAGTTTTTAAGTAACTTCACCTCTTTAAAAAAAATGATGTGCCAAAAAACTCATATACCCTTAAGTCAAAGGCACTAGATATGATATCGAGAGCTAGATAACGGTGCCTAGTAACTCCACCGAAAAGAAAACGTACGTTTGAATATTTAGCGCTAGATATGGTGTCAAGAACGCTAGACACTAGTGTCGAGTGAAGTTAGATAAGGTATCTAATAACTCGACCCCTCTTGTATTGCTAGATCTGGATCCCTGTTTCAATGTTATGAGCTAGATATGGTGTCAGGAGCACTAGACTCGAGTGTCGAGAGATATTAAATAATGTGTCTAGCAACTTGGCCCTTTTTGTTTAGCTAGATCTGGATCCATATTTGAATGCTATAAGCTAGACATAGTGTCATGAGCGCCAGACATGAGGGTCGAGAGGCGCTAGATAAAGTGTCTGGTAACTTAACCTCCTCTGTCCAGAATGTCGACCTTTGATAAGAGAAGTGCTAAGGGTATTTTTATATTTAAAATAATTTAAGATTTATAAGGTATTCACCAAAAAATAATTATTAAGAATGGTGTAATTCCTAAAATATACTACGACAAAAGTGTATTTTGCAAAGAACCCCAAGAAAACTAAACTTGCTTAGATACACTTTCATAAACTATTTTTGGTTTTTTTAAATGAATAGAATGGGTGGATCTCCTCAAGCAATTTCTTGAGAAAATATTTATTTTTCATTTTATTTTAAAAAACAAAAAAATGAAAAACAAAGGTGCATCCATGCAACTTCCTAAAGAATTTACAAGGGTATTTTTGAATATTTCCTAAAATATTTACAGGGGCATATTTAAATGTTACTGAAAAATTCATAGAGCTTTACCTCTTTAATCTTAAAATTAGTCCTAAAAATTGAATCTTTCAGTTTTCCTTTGTTTTCCCCTTTGTCGGTCATATAAATATTATTAAGCATAAAAAGAAAATAAAAATTAAAAGAAGAAGAAAGCTAATGTATATATGGCATTGATGTAGTCCCCTCAATGGGACCTGTCTCGTTTATGTTTTGGCCAACACATGTCACGTTTGACCAATACGGTATTGGTTAAAACGTGACCCGTGTTGGTCAAAACATGAACGGAACCAGTCCCCCTGAGGGGACTACATCCGTGGCCATGTATATATATATATATATATATATGTGTCTACAAACCAAGTTGATGCAAAGAAAACAAACGAAAAAAAAAACAAAAATGAGAAAGACATAAACAGAAAAATCCTAAAACCGGAAGAAAATGTGATACTTGCAACAATAATTTGGAAGAGGATATAACTGATCACGTGAGAAAGCGTATAAGGATAAAAGAATAAAATAACATATATTTAAGTGTAGAAAGCATAACTATGTAATTACAAAAAAAATATAAAATAAAAGAGACAAATTAATGGGGATAATATCGTATTTTCAGTATTTAAATAAAAAATTAGCAATCAGCATGAAATATTAGGATATTATTTTACAGAAATAAAAAATAATGATTTTTTTTCTCCAATAAAGTTAAAAATCAGGATATATTTTTTATGAACCCAATATAAAACCAAAACAATATAGTGCCCACCTCCCTTAGGCTTTGACAAGACACTTACACTATTTTTGAGAAGCAATCATCTATTTGAAATGTCAATCATAAATTAAAGAACAAATATATGTAAGGAAAAAATATTTAAGTTTTTTTTTTTTTCCAAGAGAACTATTTTTCAAGCACTAGCAATTCCTCCTCCTTCCACAGCCACATAATTTATTTTCTTTTCTCTACCGTATATGATCCACCCCAAATCAAAAAACATTAATCAATTTCCTGTTTATGCTTCTTTATTTGTTATAAATAAGCAGCTTTATGGCAAAAAATTTAAACTTATTTGGATATACTTTTGTTTTCGATTTTTTGGTTTTTAAATGAAAAGAGTGGGTAAATCTTCTCAAAAAATTACTTGATAAGATTTTACTTTTCAGTTTATTTTAAAAGACAAAAAATAAAAAAACAAAAGTGCATCTAAGAAATTTCGGCATAATCTTAGTGTCAAGTAGTACGTACTATCAAACATACTCCATTACGAAATTTCTCCGTCATATTATAATCACGTACGTGGAGCAAGTGCGAATTTGTCTCAGAAATTGTATATAAATAGCCATTCGTAGTTAGTTCAGAGTGCACCACCACACCCTCAAATTCAATACAGTAACAGCTAGTAATATCCAAACTTTCCCAACTTCTGTCAAAATCAAGAGAGGAAAGAGCTATAATGTACGGTCAAGTTATGGCATTTTCATCTCCAACCTCAAATGTTGTCACTAAACAACCTGATGTCAATCGCCGGTCGGCCAATTATCATCCTAGCATTTGGGGAGACCGTTTTCTCTCAACGGTAATTAATTTTAATTTCTTTTCTCAAGTACTATGTTGCTTAAGAGAAGAATTTCATTTTATGGGCTATGCATGTACTCATTTGAATTTACTTTGCCAACAGTTTACTATATTTGTTGTTTTATGAACAAATATACCATACGACAAGAAATCATTAGCGTTTTATATCCTCAGTCGTGTTATGTCATATGTGCAGGAAACGGCCAACCACAGCGAACTCAACAAAAAGATTCTAGAGTTAAAGGAAGAAGTGAGGAAGATGATTGTAGCTCCGGTTGATGAAAATCATTCTGAGAAGCTGGATTTGATTGATGCCATTCAACGCCTTGGCGTGTCTTACCATTTTGAGGATGAGATTGAAACAATTTTAAAACAAATTTACCAAAACATTTGCGAGTCTCATAACCACAAAGAAGCTACCGGTGATGACCTTTATACTGTTGCTCTTCGCTTTCGACTGCTTAGACAACAAGGTTATCATGTGTCATGCAGTAAGTACATATTCATAATTAATTTGGGTCTACTCACATTAAAATATACATGATAAGCTCATAAAAAAAGATAATGTATCACGTTGTACGTGTTACAATGATCCATAACTAAATTTCTATAAATGCAGATGTGTTCGACAAGTTCAAGAATGAGGAAGGGAAACTTGAAGAATCGCTTGCGAGTGATATCCGTGGAATGTTGAGCTTGTACGAAGCTTCATTCCTTAGGGTGCACGGAGAGGATATACTAGATGAAGCTGTTGCCTTCACTACTGCTCGTCTTAAGACTGTGGTACTGACAAATTTGGGCCCTACTAGTCTTATAGACCAAGTGGCTCACGCCTTGAAACAGCCTATCCGAAAGGGCTTAACAAGGGTGGAGGCAAGGCATTACATTCCCATATACCAACAAGACCCTTCACATAACAAGGTTCTCTTGACTTTTGCAAAGCTGGATTTCAACTTGTTGCAAAAAATACATCAAGAGGAACTAGGCCATATTGCAAGGTTGGATATTTTTAACTTAACTGTAAATTTAATTATTTTCTGGCCAGAATGGTACAACACATGCACATAATGTGATTGTTATTTGTACTCATCAAAAATGTAATATTGTTGAGTTGTGTGTAGGTGGTGGAAGGAATTAGACTTTGCAAGAAAGCTTCCTTTTGCAAGAGACAGAGTGATTGAGTGCTACTTTTGGAGTTCGGGAGTATTTTTCGAGCCTCAATACACCTTTGCAAGGAGGACACTGACCAAAGTACTTGCCACGACTTCGATTATCGATGATATCTATGATGTGTATGGAACACTTGAAGAAGTAGAGCTTTTTACAGAAGCGGCCCAGAGGTTTGAGTTTCCCTATAAACAGTATTATTACATAAATTAAGGTATATGTAATTAGTATAACTAATATGTTAGTCCTTTTATTTGATAAGTATGCTATACATTTTTCAGGTGGGATATTAGCGCCATTGACCAGCTTCCAGATTACATGAAAGTCTGCTATAAAGCACTATTGGATGTTTATAGTGAAGTTGAGGAGACACTCGCAAATGAGAACGGAAAACTATATAGGCTTCACTATGCCAAGGAAGCAGTAAGTATAAAGATTATACCTAGTAAACTATATAACTATAAAAATGAAGAAATTAAAAACACCATGTCATAACATCATAAAATGGGTAGAATGTGACATATGTGTAAAAAGAAATTGTTTAAGGCTAAAAATGTTAGTTTCCAACTGCTTTCACAGATGAAAAGTCAAATAAGAGCATATTTCCAAGAAGCCAAATGGTTCCACCAAAAATATGTACCTATCTTGGAAGAATACATGCCACTCGCACTTGTTACTTCCGGGTACGCGATGTTGACAACCACATTATTCGTTGGAATGGGAGATGTTGTCACAAAAGATTCCTTTGAATGGTTGCTTCGTGACCCTAAGATGCTGCGGGCTTCAGCTGTAGTTTGCAGGCTCATGGATGACATTGTGTCCCACAAGGTAAATATTTAGCTTAACAATATCAGAAATCATATCAAATAAAAATATATACTTATTGTAGCAATGTACATATATGGACTATCATAGTGTGTCTACATTTTAGTACCTTTTCGTATCTATTAAAGAACTCCCCTATATTTGAACTTGCTAGGTCATGTTTTTTTCTTCTTTTTTCCATTTTGAAAAAATTCCTTCTAACCTCCATGTAATTGTAATCTATAATTGTACATTCTATGAATAGTTTGAGCAAAAGAGAGGGCATGTCGCTTCGGCTGTGGAATGTTACATGACACAATATGGAGCCACAGAAGAAGAAGCTATCGAAGAACTTCGCAAACAAATTATTCATGCATGGAATGACATAAACGAAGAATGCCTCTACCCAACCACTGTCCCAATGCCTCTCTTAACGCGAATTCTGAATTTAGCACGCGTCGTTGACGTCGTTTACAAGGATGAAGATGGCTATACTCATGCCCAAGTTGTGCTCAAGGATTTTATAGCCGCTATGTTCATTAACCCTGTTCCTGAATAAGCGTCAATTTGTAGAATGTTGCATTTTGAATATTTTATGATTCACAATGAGTTAGTATCTTTCACAATAAGTTAGTATCTTTTAAATTAAGGCCGGACTGTTCAAGATGTTTAATATTGTAGTTTTACGATTGTTGTCAAATACTATACAACAAATATGAAAGTGCATTTTGCTCAAGATTCTAGAATGATTCTAAGTTAACATGTATGAAAAAAAAAAAAAAAAGAACTTGTGATTATTAAGATATTTTAGATATGAAGACTTATATTAATTGCTTGATTTTTAATTACCAACTTTCACGTAAGGATGATGCCTTTTTTTGGAGTATATATCATTGTTTGTTAACAAAAAAGAACTAAATATATATCTAATCTAAAAATATGAAATGAATTGGGTAACGCAATATTAATGGTACAACAACACAGCCCGAGCTGGGCACGTTGGACCTGGCACGATTTAAGTTTAGCACAAATTATTACAGGAGACATGTGGGGATGTGCCCCTGTGGATCATGCGGGGCCTGAAGTTTTCAACCACAAGCATTACCTCGCATTTTGGTGGACTATTAAACTATGCACGTCCATTTGACATCAATAGCTAGCCAATCTTAGTACAGTGTAACAAGATCTGGTCACCATACATAATTAAGCGTCTAGATTCTAAGGGCTTTCTAAATGTATTATGTGTTATCGAATACTACAAATCATATACATGATCAAATTATTCCTATAATATATACATATGTGAAGTTATAGAGAAATCCTGCATGATACATGTATTTATAATTGTCGTGCTGCGCATCCAGCATGACTAAATGATATTAACTTTCTTTCTTTTAGGTCAAAACAACAACGTGGTATAATATAACTAATGAACTCGCTGTTTGATCTATTATTATGACTTTGGATTTGAAGGATGCAATATGTGGTCTGTAAAGCTTTCTAGATATCCGAAAGTCACACAGCGTTAAGAGACAATACTTTTTGTGCGTGACACGACTGACGTCTAACAGTATTGGTCAGTGTGGCCGACCTATTATCGTACGAAATTCCAATAAATTCATGTCAAAATTTTACTAGGAATGTTATCAGCATTGTGAATGCACAACATCACCTAATGTGTTAGTCTATTATTATTTATTAATTCTATTTAATAAAAAAAAAAGTTAAAAAATAGATATTTATTTAATTAAATTTAAAATATTAGTTGTCTACCTAATTTTTCTCTTCAAAATTTCATGTCTGAAGTACCAAAAATTAAAAAATTCCAAATGGGCCAAATTATTTTTAAAAATTTAGAAATGATTTAGAAAACTATTACTTTTTAAAAATTATTTTAGAAACATACCACTTTAAATTAATATTTAGAAAAATACCATTTTCTCATAAAAATTGACATTTCTCAATAGTACTCGAGGTAACCAGTTAGGCTATTTGAGATAACCTATCAAGTTACCTGAGATAATTAAACTTGATTAGTTACTTCAAGTATTTCATCAATTAATAAAAAGTTATATTAATCTAGTTAAAATATGAGACTTTTCATTTTTTTTTAAATGAGCATGAAAAATCAAAAGCAGAATTTAGGACCTTTTAGCCAAAAAGTAGAATTTTGGATCATAGTTTGCAAAATAGCAATTTTTTCAAATATTATTACAATATGGTCATATTGTGAAAATTATTTAAAAATGACCCTTTTTTCATATTTAATATATCAAATTATATTAATTAATTTTTTGAAAACTTATTTATTTATCCAAAAATCGATTTATTTTATGAAAAATTGATTTACTTTATGGAAAATAGATCAACTGAAAAAAAGATGTTTATTAAAATAAAATTATAAAATGGTGATTTATTAAATAAGTGTAAAAAAGGGTCTTTTTAAACTGATCTTAAAAAATACCATTTTTTATAAATACTATTATATTTATAATTATCTAGTAACAAACTGATACATTATGTTGTGTTGAGCACCATATAGTCTCTCATAGCATTATTCAAAATTTTAAAATATATGCCTAAATGGAGGTTGGGTATTGGAAAGGGAAAAAAAGGCATTTACCTCTAAAAAATTAAAAATATTACACATATACGGTACACTAAAATAATATGCCTCCATACGGTACATGGTTAGTATTTTTAAAAATAATTTAACAACAAGATACGGTAAGAGGAAATTTAACAACAAGATACGGTAACCCAAATAACGAGCAAAATAGAATTAGAGATTACGCGTGAGAGAGAGTCAAGCACGATTACATCTCATTCTGACCCATATTCAAATTCGGCAGCCATTGAAGCTGGCGACAGCAAGGAATTACAGCAACCCAACGAATCTCAGGAAAATTCAGAGGAGGTTTCCTCTACCATCTCCGGCAGAGCCAAGTAAGAAAATGCCTCTCCTCCCCTCGGTAAAAGGAAAAAAAAAGCTATATCTAGTGACTGAAATTGATTTTGACTAGTATCCATAGCTTAGGATATAATCTTGTTGATGAAAGAACCTAATATAATAGTGAGGAACTCGTAACCAGGCACACCTATATTGTTCTATTTTTGAATTTATTATGAAATTCATATGGTAACCATGTCTAAGCTTGTAACCCAAAAATGGTAACTAGTTCTTAGCTGATAACCACTAATAGGTCACCAATTTTGATCTAGTAACCAACTCTCAACTGGTAACCATTAATATGTTACCAGGTCTGATCATCTAGTAACCGATTCTCAGATGGTAACCATGTCTGATCATCTAGTAACCAATTCTCAGATGATAACTAGTTCTGATCTAGTAACAACTACGCAGATGGAAACCAATAAATGGTAACCAATTTTAAACGAGTAATGAGTTCTTAATTGGTAACTAGTAACTAGTACTGGTAACTAGTTCTTTGCTAGTAACTAATATTGATCTAGTAACTAGTAGCTGGTAATAAATTCTCACATGGTAACTAATTACTGGAAACCTGTTCTCACATGCTCTGATTTGGTAACAATAATTGGTAACCTGTTGGCATAAGGTATGCAGTTGTGATTAAGTAACCAGTAACTGGTTACCAGGTTATTACTAGTTACCAGTTACTAGTTACTGGGACTGATTTAGTTACCACCTTTTGAAAAACAGTATTTGATAAACATAAATAGCTACTTCAAGTTACTGGAAATAATATATAGTTCAATAACCAAAAGTAAATTGTTTTAACTTGCTGAATTTTTTTCCTTATTGCAGGAATCGGTTGTATAATAGTCTTTGTTCATCATGATGGAAAATAGGATGAAATGAATAATTACGTAAACTTCAAGATGGGTGGAATACTAGTACCAACTGACTGTTCATTTAGTATGTTCATTGATTTGTTATCTACAGAATTAGATATGAATCTGTCGCAAGGAAATCTAACTATTGAGTATCAAGTAACTAAAGGGAACCCACCTATGAAGATACATAATGACAGCTCATTAATGTTTTATTTGGAATTGAAGAGAAGGGATACAAGTCTGACAAGCTTTCCACTATACCTGACAGTAGCAAATGATTCTGATTTTACATCTAAAAGGAAGGTAGTACAGTTACAAGAAGCCATAATAATGGATATTAGTCTTGACAGAATGCAGTCACTTACAACTTCTGAAAATAAATCAAGTAATTACATAAAGATTGATATGTTACCAGATTTTATTGAGTTTGCAAATAAAGTTCCAGAAGATATTATAGAAGAAGATGGTGATGAAATAGAGGAGGTTATGAATGAAATGAATTCCAAGGTAATCTCAGATTCTAGAATACAAGAAATTGAGAAAGGACAAATATACAAGGACAAAGAAGTATTCAAAAATGCAATGAGTCATTATGCAATCAACAACAATTTTCAATTTAGGACACAAAGATCTTGTAAAAAGGAGTATACATTAGTTTGCTATGATCCTAACTGTGGATGGACATTTCGAGCTTTAAGGTACAGAAAAACTGATTTGTTTGTAGTGAGAAGGTTTTATCAAATACATACATGTTCATTCAACAATATACAAGGAAATCATCGCCAAGCAAGTAGTTCAATAATTGGAGATTCTGTGAAATCTAAATTCCTAAACATTAAAACAATTTATACAGCTACTGATATTATTAGAGATGTAATGGATGAGTTTGGCATTGACTTAAGTTATGAAAAAGCTTGGAGATCTCATGAAAAGGCACTAGAACTTGTGAGGAAGAAACCAGAAAACTCTTATGCAAAAATACCAAGCTATCTCTATATGTTTGAAACAAAGAATCCAGGATCAGTGATGGCAATGCGTATAGAAAAGATTGGTCACTTCAAATATATGTTCATAGCTTTGGCAGCTTCAATCAAGGGGTTTCAACACTGTAAACTAGTAATTATAGTTGATGGCACGTTTCTCACAGCTGCACATAGAGGAACTTTAATGACAGCATGCACAAAGGATGCTAATGAAAATATATTCCCTCTAGCTTTTGGAATAGCTGATTCAGAGAATTATTTAAGTTGGGAATGGTTTTTTAGAAAATTAAAGGAAGCATATGATGAACATGAAGATTTATGCATCATATCAGACCGGCATGAAAGTATTATCAAACTGTGGCCAAACTCTATCCAAACACCACTCATGGAGCATGCATATATCACTTATTGAAAATCTGAAGAAGTATTTCAAGTCCCAACTGGTACAAATGAAAGAGGATTTTTTGGGTGCTAGTAGAGCTTATACAGTAGGAGAATTTGAAGAAAACATGAAGATACTTGACCAGATTGATAAAGGAATTCGTACTTATCTTGAGGAAGTAGGTTTTTCAACATGGGCAAGGGTGTTATCTAAAAACAAGAGATACTCTTCAATGACTTCCAATATTGTAGAGTCAATGAATGCTGCAAATAAAGCTGCTAAACAATTGCCAGTAATGCCTTTACTCGAGTGCTTAAGAAGTTTAACACAAAGATGGATGTGGAAAAATAAGTAGGACGCGCTCTCAACCAAAACAAAAGTACCACATAAGCGAAACAGAATTATGACCGACAACTATGTTCTCTCCATAAAAATGAAGGTATGTGTACTACAATACTATCAATTAATATTTTTAGTTAGTAACAAGAAACTAGAAACTGGTAACTAAAAATTAGATGATAACCACGAATTGGCAACTGGTACTTCTAAATCTATTAGAAACCAGAATTCAATTGGTATATGGTAACTGGAAACCATATATCAATTGATTACTAGTAACTCATAATACGTTCTCAGTCATCAACTAGTAAGTTATTGATATTAGTCATTTGGTTGGTATATGGTAACTGGAAACCATATATCAATTAATTACTAGTAACTCATAATACGTTCTCAGTCATCAACCAGTAAGTTATTGATATTAGTCATTTGGTAACTAATTTTTTACTGGTAACCAAGGATTGGTAACCAGTTATGACCTAGTAATCATGTCTAAGCTTGTAACTAGGAAATAGTAACCAGTCCTCAGCCGAGCCGGTAACTATTAACATGTAACCGATTCTATTCTAGAAACCAGTTCTCAGATGTTAACTAGGTCTGATCTAGTAATCAGTTCTCAGTTAGTAACCATGTCTAAACTGGTAACAAGTACCTGGTTTCCAGTTTTTAGTTGTACACAGGTCTAAGCTTATAACAATAACTAGTAACCAGATTTCTTCTGGTAACTAGTTCTGATCTAGTAATAAGTACTTAGATGGAAACCAATATATGGTAAGCAATTCTGAATGAGTAACTGGTAACCAGTAACTAATACTGGTAACCAGTTCTTTGCTGTTAAGCAATAATAATCTAGTAACCAGTAGCTGGTAACTAGTTCTCACATGGTAACTACTTACTAGAAATTAGTTCTCACATGCTCTAATTTGGTAACAATAATAGATAACCTATTGCCATATGGTATGCAATTGTGATCAAGTAATCAGTAACTAGGTACAAAGTTATTACTAGTTTCCAGTTACTTATTATTGATCAACATAATTAGACTTACTACATAAGATACTTGTATTAATAATATAAATGATACTAACTTTGTTACATATTTGTAAATTCAAAAAATGCAGGTTCACCAAGCAAATGAAGTTTTATTCAATATTACTGTGGGAACATCCTCATTCATAGTGAATATAAAAGACCAAACTTGCTCATGTGGTAGATTTGATATGAACGAATTTTCTTGCAGTCATGCAATGGTAGCCATTCGAAAAAGACATCTTGATTGCTTTGACTACTGCTCTAAATATTACAAAACAGAGGCCATGGTTGCAATCATAGTTACAACATATGAAGGTACGATTCATCCAGTTGGAAATACAGACACGTGGACCATAACAGAGAAAATTTTAAATATAAAAATTGAAGCTCCTAAAGGAAAGCGTCAAGCTGGAGGACCGAAAAAATCAAAGAATAAAGTTTGCTAGAGAACATAAGGGAAAACTAAGATGCGGAAGGTGCAAGGAATATGGACATAATAGGAAAACATGCAGAAACCCACCTGTTTTGGAAGCAAAAAAAACCAAGACAAACTGAATATGCTACTTATTTTTATTATTTCAGATTTAAAAATGTGTATTCTATGAGAACCTCTATTTTTAATTGACATCCAGTATTCAGTATGGATTTGGAAAAAAATGAAAAAACCAGATAATTAAGAGAGAGATAGATAATCAGCAAATATATATATTGAAGAATTCAAAAGCCTCTTTGCTTTTTTCTTTCTGATGCTCTCAAGTTTTCTTTTATTCTAATCTTTTGAGAATTTTAATAGTAATACACTAGCTCGCTCTATCAGCTTTTGATCAATACAATATATGAAACCTTTCTTTCTTCCTCTTTATCTATCTAATAAATTTCCTTTTTTGTTTTCTTCGAAACCAACCTTGAACCCTCAACAGTATCATCTAGCAAGAGAATGAGAGGAGTCTTCTTCTTAAAAAATAAAAAATTAATTTACACGATAATCAATTGGAAGCCATAATAATCTGTTATTTCTAATTCATGGTAATAATACTAGTGTCTATCAATTAACCAATGGAATTTAGTTACTGATACTTAAATGGCATGATATAAAATAGTAACTAAGAATAAAACGCTACAGTTTCCTTTATATAACTAGAGAAAAGGTACTACATAAAATAGTTTCAGTACTAGTATTTATTCATTAAACCAATACAGTAAAAGAGTCAAAAAACATATCAAAGTCTTAAAAAAGCTCTATTTCTTCTTCTTCTTAATCTTCAAGTCTCGTCCTTCTTCAGATTCCAAATCAAAATCCTTGTACTCATTGTTTTTCAGCCGCCCTGGAACTTCACTTTCAGACTCATAATCCTCCATCTGTTTCTTGCAGGCATGTGCATAAAGTTCTACACATAGCTTGTTTCGTTTTTCCTCAACAGAAAAATCTCTCAGCTTATCAATTGCACCATGGATAAAATACTCCACATAGCCAATAATAAAAACACCACAATCACTAGATCAAAAATACAACAAAGAACAATTTAAAACATAAAACATATAAATAAACATGACAAAGTAAGTAAATAACAGAAAAGTTGGACAATACCAGTGAGTTGTTGAGGAAGATCATCAACCATACTAATATCTAGAGGGTCAGTAGCTTTCTTGTTCAGAAAATACTTAGAAGTCAGATCAACATCATTCCGAGACACATAGAAACCAATATAGTCCAAGAATAATTGAAGCAACACTACTATTCGTTCAACTATCTTCTCTGCCCTTTTCTCATTAATTGCACTCCGTAAAGAATTGAATACACGAAGAGACCTAGAATGAATATCAAAATGCACAAGAATCCAATGATTTGTAGTCTCCATATGCACAGGTATCAAAATATGGTCTACCTCTCTCCAAGGAGTATTACAATACATGTAGAACCCAAGAATATACTCTACAGCACGATCATCCTTTTTAATAAGCAGAATATCACAATTCTTTTTCAAAAAGGTTTGATATAAAGACCTCAAATACTGATCAAATTGGACATCAGTTGTTGTAACCCTTAATGAAATACTCTCACTATATCGAACTTCCTTGCGCAAATAGTAAAATGAGACATCTATATGCTGCGAAAAAAAAGGAAAAAAACCAAAAAATAGGATGAAAAAAGTCAGATTAAAAGAACAAAATTGTAGTGTTAAAAATGCACAAATAATAAAACTGGTAATCAGTAACCACATACTAGTTATTAGTTTCTAGTTTCCGAAAACTATATATAGTAAATAGTTACTGGTCACCAGTTTCTAAGAAACCCAAAAATAGATTACTAGTTACAGGTCAGATTAAAAGAACAAAACTGTAGTGTAAAAAATGTACAAATAATAAAACTGGTAACCAATAACCATATACTAGTTACCAGTTTCTGATTTCCAAAAACCATATATGGTAACCAGTTAGTGGTCACCAGTTTCTAAGAAACCCAAAAATAGATTAATAGTTACAAGTCAAATTAAAAAAACAAAATTGTAGTATAAAAAATTCACAAACAATAAAACTGGTAACCAATAACCGTATACTAGTTACCAGTTTCTGGTTTCCAAAAACCATATATGGTAACCAGTAACTGGTTACTAGTAACCTGACTATAGAAACCAAATATCGTTACTGATTTCTACATTACCAAATGAAAGTTAAAAAAGCTGAAATTTCAAATTTTAAGAATAGAGTAAAAGAACAAAAATTACTTACTGAGCATTGAAGATTTCTTCCATCGTAATACAAATAAAAAAACCACATCTTCTCATGAATTTTAGCTATAGAAAAATCCATAGGATTCTTAAGTACATTCTTCTCCTTTGAATATAACTTTTTCCTAAATAAATTAAGAAAAAATAACAGAAAAGTTACTTAAGATAACAAGACAAATCTGATAATTAAAATATAGAATAAGAAAAACACAACTCACTTGTTTTTAAGATTAACACCATGATCAATAAATTTGATTAATTTATTCTCCCAATCACGATCAATTTTGAAAAATAGGTCCACAGAGAATGCAAATAAACCTTTTGCTTTTTTTTTTTCCTTGCCTCTTCTTTGGCTTCTCAACAAGTTCAAAAGAGGAACCAAAGTCATTGACAAATGGTGATTTCAGTTAAGCACCAAGTTTCAGTTCCCTTTTCGTAGGAATTGGGGTTTCAAAAGCATGTTCTATGAAACCAGAACCCTGAAATAAAACCAATGCCAACAAATTCTTTGGATCATCGTACAAAAATGGAATGTAAAATAATCAAGCTAATTAAAGTAAACTGGTGTTCAGAAGCAATATTCCCATTTTGGTCACTAAAAAAGGAGGAAAATTTATCTTTTATGATCTAAATCATCCAAAAAGTAACCTGTCAAACCTTGATCAATCATATCGAACTGCCTTTGATCATCAATGACATCCAGCTTACCACCACAACCCTACAAAAAAGGGCAGATGATTAATTCAAAATAAGTTACTAATAGTTAAATATTAAAGTTACTCAAAGACTGTCAAGTGAAAAAAAAAAATAGAAAAACTATAATAAAAACTTAAGTAAATCACCTGGACAATATCACTTCCTTTATCTTTATTAACAATAGTTTCTGTATGATTTTCTCCATCGGTATCTTTATCCTCTATATAACCTTTGGCATTTGAATCAGTAGCAGCAGTACTCTAAAAAAGAAAAAAAAAGTACTAATAAAACAAGGTTTCTAGAATAAGGAAATTAACGTGGTTACCTAACATAAATCTAAAGAAAGTAGCTATGTTGCTATCTCCTCCATCGTTGTCTTTCTTCTCATTCTCGTTAACCTTGGTGTCTTTGGCACTATCAATGACAGCAGCGGTATTCTTAAAAAAAAAAGTATAAGTATAAGTTAAACTTAGCATATAATAAGGTAACCGACTTGGTTATCAAATGAAACTATTATTTATAATAAAAGAATAATTTTATATCTAACTTGGTCATCTATCTCACGCTCATCCTCCTCAATCCCTTTGGCATTGTCATTAGTATGAATATCAGCCTATAAAAATAAGGGAAAGAAAATAAAAAGAAAGAAAAAAACTATATAATATATTTAGATAATTAAATAGATTAAGTAAAATATACCTCAACAACCACAGTTTTAGCTCGGTTATCCACAACTTGATCATCATCATTATGAGGAATGGGAAATGAACGAATAGGATATGCACAACATCCTAAATTTTCTTGAATACCAGACAACATAGAAATAATGACGACATACCTATCATCCATGTCCCTTTTCATCTAGTTCATATCATGCATAATCGTATCCTGTCTCAAAGAAAAATAATTTTGCAACAGAGATATATTCTTGCTTAACTATGACAGCTCCAATGAAAGAAACTTCATGCGGTTCTAGATCTAAAAATGATGATTCCAATGCATTTTCTGTTGGGATTTTTGTCCTAAAAAGCATATTTCCAATTATACCCTTTGAGTATGAACAACTTTCTCTTATATGCAATTATGATATTTGCTAGATTAAA